>OY744552.1:49797042-49802042 GCA_963556195.1 Sepiola atlantica
GGCATTTTAATTTCAGTTTACCATATACCTTAGTTTTCCAGGAAATTCCAAAAAACTTTATGAGAAGGCATTGTATTGGGGCATAGCCTTTACAAAAGTAGTGACATTACATGAAAAATGCCAGTATACTGAAATTATATGCCCTTAATAGGATTAAGATGAAAATTCATATACACTAAATGTACAAAAGCAAGGAAATTCCCAAATTTTTACACTTTTATTGTCATTAAGGGTATGACTACATATCAACCAAACCATTTCATTATCACATCACTACAGTATAACTCTCTATGCATGAGTGGATGAAGTGTGTGGGGTGCGCTGAAGAAAAATTTCTACCAGTAAAATACATAGCCCTGTTGTGCTCGCATACCCTTAATGACAATAAAAGTGTAAAAATTTGTGAATTTCCATCTTAACCCTATTAAGGGCATATGATTTACATATACTGGCATTTTTCATGGAATATGTATATACATATCATCTATCACAAGTTAGTTTAGATAAACCCATTAAAGTGATCGATCGTATTGTTGCATTCCACTGAAAAACGAGGGTCAAAGTGCAAAACAGTCCAAGCGCGTGTTCTAAGAATGATGAATTCGGGAAGACAGGCAGTTGAATTTTTGACAGCTAAGTGAAAACATTAGAGTTGAGATTTGCCGCTTGGGTATAACTTTTCGCTGTCATCACCACCAGCGCCGTCATGGGCCAAAGTACGTGAACGCCGTGGAAAGGGTTTCAACCGTTTATTCCGCCATGACACACTTGATAGAATTTCTGTGTGGGGTAAGAAAGGGTCAGAGACCCAAAGGTGAATTTGAGAAAGATACCATATCACTTTGACCAACTGTGCTCATCGTACAAGCCCGCACTCCCGGGGTTAGCGGGACACCCACTTTTAACGTATGTCTCTCTGTTGAATCAGGAACAAAACGGCCGACAAAGCCTCCCACTGTCATGACGTTACTTCTGACTTCCGTTTTAGCTCCTGCCCTTTTTTATGGAGCTCTCTGATTTTCTTAGTTTGAAGAGTCGATGTAAGGCTCTAAGGTTGTCTAAGTTTCCATGCGATAATTTGCATGGACAAAAAACAAGGTTTCCGTGGTAAACTTAGATTAGTTAAATACTAAAAGTTCAACACAAATCGATCGTAGGTTATGGTTAGGGTAAAGGTAAGGGTTAGGGTTAGGGTAAGAATTATTTAAATAATATACACAACTGTTTGTGTCTTGGATACGTGGGTGTCATCAAATGATTCAATAAAATAATAACTAATTATATATATATATATATATATATATATATATATATATATATATATATATATATATGAAGAAGAATGGAAAAGAATTAGAGAAGCAAAAGCCAAGTCAAAATTCAATTCAATTGCTCAGGGCAAGGTATATTCCGCAAAAAGGCAATTTATCCAAGTTAAATTTTCCTTAAGCCAGGCTTTTCAAAGATCAAAATCTTATATATATATATATATATATATATATATATATATGGAGAGAGAGAGCGAGAGAGAGATGGAGAGAGAGAGAGAACTCCAGGTAAAGTAAATATCTACGGGATAGGAATCCAAAGAATTTCAACCGGGCTTATAAAAAGTGGTCAATATCAAATAGAGCTTTATGTATATGATTCAAACAGACATATACAAAAGCTGCGACACTGGCATGTATATGTTATCGATCTACAGCAGTTAAAAGCTGAGATCTTATCAACATTAGGAGTTGATCCTTCTCTCAGATGGTATTTGGGAATAATGAAATGGGGAAGAAAAAGAGAACAAGAAAAGAAAATGATGAAATTTAAAATTTGGAAAGTCACATGGGCAGATCTGAGACCGTTAAATAAAGCAAAATATACTTGTTGAGGGGAAGAAAAGTGAAATCATTTAAGCTAATGTCGAGACGTTTCAAAATGTCGGGTTCACATCTATGTCTACAGGCAGACATATTTCAAATCTGTGTCAGGTTAACGTTTATGTCTGGTTTTTTTTTTAATTTCTCCCTGTTGAGTTATTTTTTTAGTTTTCAATTTTTTTTTTTTACTCCGGTGTTTTATTTATTTTTTAATCTCTAAAATTTATTTCTGTTATTAATTCACTCATTTTGTTAATCTTTTCTTTTATTAATTTTTGCGTCAAGGACGGCTAGGAATCTTTATATTTATTAATAATGGTTACTCATAAGACCTTATTAATGATTATATAAATAAAAAGGTTGTTGATTTCAAATCCCCTGAAATTTGGAATGCTTTATTTATTTAAATAGGGGAAAATAGTAAAACACTGGGTAAGCATATTGTTGGTAGCATTATCAATTGCTTCCACTCTGTTTCCCTGCGCTTGGTTTTTGCTACAGGACCTAATTTTACATTCTTTTCGTAAGGATAGTGTGCACTTTGTCTGTTATAGTAATGTTGTTTACCGTTTTCAATGCCAGTGCGATGCTGGTTATATTGGGAGTACTTCCTTGCATTTAGAGTTCCGCATTAACCAGCATGTTCCATATAGAATAAAGCAGGGAAGGGTAATATCCCTTTTGCCACCCTTCCTCTGTGACTTTGGACTCTGCTATTGGCCAGCAGTTGGTTGAAAATTTATGCTGTGCCAGTAACTATACAGCTTGAGTCTGGATACCTTTTTAATACAGCTAATATGTTGAAGAATCTGTTTTCTTTTTATTTGTTAAATAGACTTTTGATACTACTTGAAGAACAAAAGAAATAATTCATTTCATCTTTTGGTAAATACAGTTTTAGTTTGGATACTTTTTAAGCACAGCATGTGTTGAAGAACTTTCTTTTTTTTTTCTTGGTAAATAGGAATGTAGTCTTGGTACTTTTTGAACACAGGTCATATTTTGAAGAAATTAATTCATCATCTTTTGTTCATCTCTGTGTAAATGCTGCTTAAGTCTGGATACTTTTTGAACACAGAGAATCTGTTTTCTCTTTTATTTGTTCTTTTCTTGATAAATAGAGACGCAGTGTCAATACTTTTTGAACAGAGTCCAACTTTTGACGAAATTAATTCTTCTCCGTCTCTTTGTCAATTGTGAAGCGTTTTTGCATCGAGAAAATTCCAAAACCAATTCAAAGATTTTGGAATTTGTCTTAATTGCTCTACCTAAACATTCCTTGTGTCGGCAGAGTTTCTTAAAACGCTAACTCTCTTTGGGGAACTTTGACCCCACCCACCCACCCGTTTATATATTTTTTTAATTTTATTTTTGATGCCACGCTCTGGCCGTTTTAAACGACTATTCAATTAAATTCATTTTTATCGTGTATTAGTATTCCCTTGCACTTCAATTTCCTCCTTGACTATTTATTTTCGCTAATATTATTGATGATTTATACTATCGGTTTCTAACGAGATGATAGTCGAAAAAGCTCTAGAGAGTTTTCAGCAAATCATTTAAAAAAAAACATATGTATGTATATATATGTATATATATATATATATATATATATATATATATGTATGTATATATATATGTATATATATGTATAAATATGCATTATATATATATATGTATGCATATGTATGTACATATATGTATATATATATATATGTATATATATACAATATATATATATATATATATATATATATATATATATATATATATATATATAGAATTGTAGTTTGCTTGAAGCATTGCTGGGAATAGTAGTAGTATGTTTTTAAAAGGCTGTGGGCAATGCAAATACCGGGTAAGATGTAAGCTGGAATGAACAAAAATCAAATACGAAATGTGACTTACTATTTATTTTTTCTTAAAATCTTACATAACAGCAAGTGTGGTGTTAGCGGTTTGTGTGATGTCCGGATGATTATAAAAATCATTTATTTAATATTTCGAGAAAAAAACTTCCCTTTGTCAAAAATAATAAACACCAGAGGAAAACTCCGTTTATATATATATATATATGTATATATATATGTATATGTATGTATATATATGTATATATATATATGTATATGTATATATATATGTATATCTATATATATATATGTTTATGTATATGTATGTATATGTGTATATAAATGTACATATGTATATGTATATATGTATATATATATGTATGTGATGGACTCTCCCGTCGATTTCGACGTATGAGTTCCCCTACCAGGGGCTGCCCGCGCGTGAATTTGTAATTGCAAGGGTGATCTAACGGGAACCGGTGTGTCAACGTGATTGTGCCGTATATGTATGTATATATATATATATATATATATATATATATATATATATATATATGTACATATGTATATGTATATATATTTATACATATGTATATATATATGTGTATATATATGTATACATATGTATATATATATATGTGTATATATAAATATATTTATATATATATGTATATATTTACATATATATATATATATATACGTATATATATTTATATATATATGTAAATATATATATATATATGTATATATATATATGTATATATATATATATATATATTTCGAAAAGTCGAACGAAAATAAATATCTGTTTTATATTACACATTCAATAAACCCGTTAGGTGCACGCGTTTCTAATACGGAATTCATGTGTTCATGTGTTCCGACTGTTTTTTTTTCGTTTGTTTTGAAATAAAAACAGTGCTTCATACACATAGAAATGTCGAAAACAAACAAAACATTTCCTTAATATTGCACATAAAATAAAACCGTTGAAAGCCCGCGTTTCCAAACGAATTCCGTGCGTTCTGGCTGTTTTCTTTTAAATAAAAGAAAACAGACAGAACACACGAAATTATGTCTAAAATTATGGCTGTTTTAAAAAAAAACATATTTCACCTCAAACAAGGCAGAAAAATTGAAAAAATAAATAAAGTATAATTAACAATGTTTGATAAACGAGAAAATGCTGCCTAAATACACACAACATGTATATATATATATATATATATATATATGTATATATATATATAGTCTAAAGAAGCTTTGAGTTATTTTAAAC
>OY744552.1:49807042-49834542 GCA_963556195.1 Sepiola atlantica
GGTAAATAAGGGGCAGGTAACTCTTACAACGAATTTTAAGCAAGATTTTCCAGTAATCAAAACTGATGGCTTTAATTGGTGTTGCACATGTGGCTACTGTGCAAGGAGAACGTCGATTAGACATATGTTAAGATCGAGGGTCGTGTTCCCCCGATTATAAGCGTGTTCAGTAAATCAAGCAATGTTGCATGCAAAGACAGAGTAATAATTAATAAACAAAATGAAGTAGTTCAAATAACGTTTATTGAACGTGTGTGTACGTGGAATGATGAAGTGTGTGATGTATGCATGTGTGTCGATGGAAAAACAGTTCTTGAAAAAGGTATAAGAAGAAATGAATCCGGCGTGTGGAAAGTCTTTGAAAGCCGTACACAAAGAAAATGAGTTGAGAACTCTTACCGTTGTTTGACCACGTGTGTTGGTAGTTGTTATGCCGATGCCATTTGAAGAGAAAAGCGTGAGACGAAGCGCTAGTGTATTAGCGTCGTTCTGTCGACCAGAGAAGAGAGAGAGAGACGGAGCGCTGGTGCCAGCGTTGTTCTGCTGAGGCTGGTCGGTGAAAGGGAGATGGATTTTCCGTTTGCAACGGTTTTTATAGTCAGAAGGGCAGATAACTCTGGTGTCGCTTTACAGTGCCACCTGTCGGTGAAAAAGCGACACCTACCGGCAAACCGGTGTAGTTATGTTTTGAAAGGAGGAGGTAACTGCTACACATAAAAGGGTTAGGGTTAAGGTTTAGGGTTAGGGTTAGGGTTTAGGGTTTAGGGTTAGGGTTAGAAAAATATTGTTCGAAAGCTAGAGTTGTTGTGAAGAGTTACCTGCCCTTTATTTATCTCTCCAACACTAAAAGACAAAAAAAAACCTTTTTTCGGCTTTTTATTATACAAGCACCGGAAAAACTTGCTAGATTACAATAATATCGTGTAATTAAACCTTTGAGAATATTACTTTACAGAGAAAAAAATATATAAAAATAAGGAACCGTACGTATGACACGTGATACATTCGACCAATCACAGCTCAGCATTTGCCATCACTTTTACTGAGCGCCATACTTGTTTTACTTGTAAATTTATTAGCACCCTATCAAATCATAAAGAGTTTGCATCAACTTTAGATAACGCTATCGCTATTGAACAGAGACATTACGAAAAGTGATTAGCTGAATACAAAGAGAGCGATAATCATTATTATATTGAGGGTGGGGATCCAAGGAATATAAACGAAGAAAGAAATGAAAGAACGAACGGTACACAATAAATAATACACTGACATAAAAGAGAAGAAAGAAAAGAAAAAAAAACTTTGATGAAAATATTGGGTAATTAAAGCCACGAAAGAAGCTCATTCTACAAAGGGGGAAAATGAACCAGCCCCATAAAGAAATGGTTAATAAGATTGTATTTGCTTCACAAACGAGACGCGTTTCTTTAGAAATAAATAAATAAATAAATAAATCTCTTCGCGATTAAGGAAGTAATTAATAAGTGATGGAAAACACCGGCTAACATAAATATCTCTTTGTTTTCTTTGATATGTTCGCTAAATGACCGTGGTTGCTTTCTTAGGAGTTTTGTTTTTCTTACGGGCGGTAGGAGGGAGAAATAACTAAAGTACTCTAACAAACATGGCGGAAGTAGTTTGTTGTTTCATCTGCGCATGCGCTTTCGGAAGCCTCAAACAAATATTTTTTTTTTACAATTATCGTTTTCTTTTTCTATTTTTATTTTTTTTCCTTTTCTTTTTTTCTTTTTTCTTCTAATTTGCCCCGTTTACATTTTTATACGAAAAGAATACCCGTCCCAGGACAGGTAAAATTAATCCCACGAACAGCAGTTGTTCACTACTTTTATGTATCTGTACGAAGATATAAATCAAGGCATAATGATACTAAACCTTATGTCTAGAATCCGTATTCCAATTTTGACCAAATCTTTTACATGATCTTTCCGTCGAGCGTCGGGAATTAGCTTCCTGCACTGAAGATTGCGTAAGCATGAAACATCGATGTCTGTAGGTAATAAATAATTAATATTTATTTATAAATATTGTTGTATAGCCCCCTTGACTAAGGCTGGGCACTCTGAGTGAATTTAATAACAAGCAGTACTACTAGCTTCATTGCGAGATCCAACACGATTTGTTGTTGTTGTTGATCACTCTTCGCCGCTTGCTGTGAATACACACCGACTTGGTATTTACAAAGTTAAATTCCTTTTAAATTCTAAGCTAATTTCTGGTGGCCAACTAGTAACTCTCCTGACTGCGAATCAGTGGTGATTTGTGATCAGAGTTCGCGCCCGTCAACCGTCGGGAATTAGCTTCCTGCACTGAAAATTGCGTAAGAATGAAATATCGATGTCTGTAGGTAATAAATAATTTATATATATATATATATATATATATATATATATATATATATATATATCACTTCATCGATTGCTGACGCATCTCACGACTGGACAACTTTTTAAATTGTTTCAATTTCTCGTATTTGGACTGTCACTCATCACCTAGATTAATCTTTAGTCAACCTTCTGGATATCTTTCCTGATTATGTTTTTTAAATTGTATGACTTGGATGGATTGTATAGATTTAACAATAAAGTATGTTTTTTGTTGATATATTTGATGTTATGTATTTTTGTATATATTTTTATATATTTTCAAAGTGTAATTTTATTACCTGTAGTAATATTACTGCGGTAAGTGTCCTCTGAGGAGAAGAATTATCTTTGAAAACTCATGAGCTAAGGACGTTAAGATACTTTGCTTGAATTTTGAATTCTAATAAAATTTATTACTTAATTTTATATTATAATATTAATGCTCTATCCAGTATATTGAGCTTCAGTTTTTATCCGGATGTTTCACTAATTATAAGATATTAGTTGACGCTTATATTTTTTGTTGGATTGCTTGATATATATATATATATATATATATATATATATATATATATATATATATATATATATATATATATATATTATAATATAAAATATGAAATGAAATAATAAAATAAGGTGCCAATCAAAGCAAAGTTATTAACATTGAATATTGACACATTTCGCGACTGGATAACTTTGCCAGCCCCTTCAATTTCACGTATATGGACTGCTGTTTATAACTTGAAGTAATGTCTTTCCTGATTATGCTTCTCAATTTGTATGACCTGGATGGACTGTATGGATTCAACAAAAAGTATGTTTTTTGGTTGATATGTTTGATGTTATGTATTTTTATGTATTTGTGTATATAATTTTATATATTTTCAAAGCGTAATTTTATTACCTGTAGTAGTATAACTGCGGTAATGGTTCTCTGAAGAGAAAAATTATCTTTGAAAACTCATGAGCTAAGGACTTAAGGATACTTTGCTTGAACTTTGAATTCTAATAAAATTTGATTGACACCTTATTTTATTACTTCATTTTATATTATAAATATATATATATATATATATATATATATATATATATATATATATATATAGAGAGAGAGAGAGAGAGAGAGAGAGAGAGATAATAAGGAATAGGTAAAATAAATACCTTTTGAAGCATTAAAGATGCGATATCAATTTTTTTTTTTAAAGAAAATAAACGGAAACCGATTTTTTTTCTTCTTTTTTATTATAAACTTTCATTTTTTTTGTTAGTCTAAAGTGATACAGATATTTCGCCAATAACTTGGCCTCATCGGTGTGTCATATATCCTGATGTCATCGTATTTGTATTTTTTTTCTTACCGGCTTCTGTTGTTGCAGCCGGGCCAAAGGGGTTTGTTGTTGTTTCCCACTTTCAAATATGAGATCGTGAATGCGCACGTGATCGGTATAAAGTGTTTTAAGGTTCATATTTTTTTTTAAGAAGCATCTGTTGTTAAATTTAATAAGGAATAGGTAAAATAAATACCTTTTGAAGCATTAAAGATTCGATATCAATTTTTTTTAAAGAATATAGATATATCTGTATCTTCTATGTATAAGGATACATAAATGAGAATCTTGGCTGGTATACTTCTCTAAAAAAAGCGTCCCTGATGAAGCCGTTCGCTCGGCCCACTCAACGCCGGTACAAATTTGCGTAGAAACTATTGCTCATACAACACCGTAAGAACATTGACAATACTATCACAACCACCGCTTTTTCTCAGCTGCTGAATTTGTCTTAACTGTTTCCGTTTATCAGTCTTTAATCGTTACATACTCTTTTTTATGGGAATCGCTCCAGACAAGGCATGAAGCCACTTGATGTAAAGAGCTAAAAAAACGTCCTTCTTCAAGGTACGAAACTAGCTAACTATCTAAGTGTTAGATGGATAGATTTCGACCCAGAAAACAGCAATTCTTCCCCCTTTGTCAGAAACATCGATCATTGAATGTGAAGACTAAAAGACAAAATAAATGAAAGCAAGCGATACGAGTCTGTCGACAGCAAGGTCCACTTTCTACTCTCCTTTGATGTTGTTAGGAGACCATTTTTTTATCGTTTTCTGCACGCTGATGCAAATAAGTTGCACACGCGGATGCAAATTAGCTGCCTAACAGCTAAATAAGTTGCACAGCAAAGCTAATAAGTTGCACACGCAAGAAAATTGGTTGCACCGGCAAGCAACTTAGTTGCACCAGCAAGCAACTTAGTTGCACCGGCAAGCAACTTAATTGCACCGGCAAGCAAATTAGTCAAACACGCAAGCAACTTAGTTGCACCGGCAAGCAAATTAGTTGCACACGCAAGCAACTTAGTTACACCGGCAAGCAACTTAGTTGTCCCGGCAAAGAATAAAAGTTGCAAACGCAAGCTACTTAGTTGCACCGGAAAGAAAATTAGTTGCACACGAAAGCAAATTAGTTGCACTGGCAAGCAAATTAGTTTCACTAGCAAGCAAATTAGTTGCACCGGCAAGCAAATTAGTTGCACACGCAAGCAAATTAGTTGCACTGGCAAGCAAATTAGTTTCACTAGCAAGCAAATTAGTTGCACCGGCAAGCAAATTAGTTGCACACGCAAGCAAATTAGTTGCACCGGAAAGCAAATTAGTTGCACACGCAAGCAAATTAGTTGCACACGAAAGCAACTTAGTTGCACCGACAAGCAAATTAGTTGCACACGCAAGAAATTAGTGGCACACGCAAGCAAATTAGTTGCACACGCAAGCAACTTAGTTGCACCGGCAAGCAACTTAGTTGTCCCGGCAAAGAATAAAAGTTGCAAACGCAAGCTACTTAGTTGCACCGGAAAGAAAATTAGTTGCACACGAAAGCAAATTAGTTGCACACGCAAGCAAATTAGTTGAACCGGCAAGCAAATTAGTTTCACTAGCAAGCAAATTAGTTGCACTGGCAAGCAAATTAGTTTCACTAGCAAGCAAATTAGTTGCACCGGCAAGCAAATTAGTTGCACACGCAAGCAAATTAGTTGCACCGGAAAGCAAATTAGTTGCACACGCAAGCAAATTAGTTGCACACGAAAGCAACTTAGTTGCACCGACAAGCAAATTAGTTGCACACCCAAGAAATTAGTGGCACACGCAAGCAAATTAGTTGCACACGCAAGCAACTTAGTTGCACCGGAAAGCAAATTAGTTGCACACGAAAGCAACTTAGTTGCACCGACAAGCAAATTAGTTGCACACGCAAGCAAATTAGTTGCACACGCAAGCAAATTAGTTGCACCAGCAAGCAACTTAGTTGCACCGGCAAGCAAATACGTTTCACTAGCAAGCAAATTAGTTGCACCGGCAGGCAAATTAGTTGCACACGCAAGCAAATTAGTTGCACCGGTAAGTAACTTAGTTGCACCGGTAAGCAAATTAGTTGTGCCAGCAAGCAAATTAGTTGCACACGTAAGCAACTTAGTTACACCAGCAAGCAACTTAGTTGCACAGCAAGCAAATTAGTTGCACATGCAAACAAATTAATTGCACCGGCAAGCAAATAAGTTGCACACGCAAGCAAATTAGTTGCACACGCAAGCAACTTAGTTGCACCGGAAAGCAAATTAGTTGCACACGTAAGCAACTTAGTTGCACTAGCAAGCAACTTAGTTGCACCGGCAAGCAAATTAGTTGCACACGCAAGCAAATTAGTTGCACACGCAAGCAACTTAGTTGCACTGGAAAGCAAATTAGTTTTACATGCAAGCAACTTAGTTGCACCGGAAAGCAAATTAGTTGCACATGCAAGCAACTTAGTTGCCCCGGCAAACAACTTAGTTAAACCGGCAAGCAACTTAGTTGCATCGGCAAGAAAATTAGTTGCACACGCAAGCAAATTAGTTGCACATGCAAGCAACTTAGTTGCACCGGCAAGCAAATAAGATGCACACGCAATCAAATGAGTTGCCCACGCAAGCAAATTATTTGCACCGGCAAGCAAATTAGTTGCACCGGCAACCAAATTAGTTGCACACGCAAGCAACTTAGTTGCACTGGAAAGCAAATTAGTTTTACATGCAAGCAACTTAGTTGCATCGGCAAGCAACTTAGTTGCATCGGCAAGCAAATTAGTTGCACACGCAAGCATATTAGTTTCACACGCAAGCAACTTAGTTGCACCGGCAAGCAAATTAGTTGCACACGCAAGCAAAATAGTTGCACTGGTAAGCAAATTAGTTGCACACGCAAGCAAATTAGTAGCACACGCAAGCAAAATAGTTGCACTGGTAAGCAGATTAGTTGAACACGCAAGCAAATTAGTAGCACACGCAAGCAAATTAGTTGCACACGTACGAAAATTAGTATCACTGGCAAGCAAATTAGTTGCGCACGTAAGCAACTTAGTTGCACCGGCAAGCAAATTAGTTGCACACGCAAGCAAATTAGTTGCACCGGCAAGCAAATTAGTTGCACACGCAAGCAACTTTGTTGCACCGGCAAGCAAATTTGTTGCACACGCAAGCAAATTAGTTGCACCGGTAAGCTACTTAGTTGCACCGGCTAGCAAATTAGTTGCACACGCAAGCAACATAGTTGCACCGGCAAGCAAATTAGTCGCACACGCAAGCAAATTAGTTGTACCGGCAAGCAAATAAGTTGCACCGGCAAGCAAATTAGTCGCACACGCAAGCAAATTAGTTTCACCGGCAAGCACATTAGTCGCACACGCAAGCAAATTAGCTGCACACGCAAGCAAATTAGTCACACACGCAAGCAAATTAGTTGCACTGGAAAGCAAGTTAGTTTCACCGGCAAGCAAATTAGTCGCACACGCAAGCAAATTAGTCGCACACGCAAGCAAATTAGTAGCCCACACAAGCAAATTAGTTGCACACGCAAGCAAATTAGTTGCACACGCAAGCAAATTAGTCACACACGCAAGCAAATTAGTCGCACACGCAAGCAAATTAGTGGCACCCGCAAGCAAATTAGTTGCACACGCAAGCAAATTAGTTGCACACGCAAGCAAATTAGTTGCCCACGCAAGCAAATTAGTTGCACACGCAAGCAAATTAGTTGCACCGGCAAGCAAATTAGTCGCACACGCAAGCAAATTAGTTGCACCGGCAAGCAAATTAGTTGCACACGCAAGCAAATTAGTTGCACCGGTAAGCAACTTAGTTGCACCCGCAAGCAAAATAGGTGCAACCACAAGCAAATGAGTTGCACACGCAAGGAAATTTCTTGAATACGCAAGGAAATTAGCTACCTAACAAGTAAATGAGTTGCACACGCAAGATTATTAGTTTTATACAAAAAAAAGTTAGTTACACACGCATTTAAATGTGTTGCACAAACATGCAAATGTGTCGCAACTGTATGCAAATTAGGTCCACCCCCATGCAAATTAGCACCAGTTATTAAACAACACAATCCTAGAAATTAGTTTTTTTCCCCTCTGGCAAAAACTTCCTTGAAACGAAAAATATGTGCCACGTTTTTGAGCCGTTAAGTTCTCCTGACACAAAAAAAAAACAGTAGAAAACGGCCAAAGCTATAATTTTATTGCCCGAACCCGTGTTTCATTTATCAGTATAAATATCCTATCTACGTTGCTTCATTTATCCGTATAGGTATCATATTTACGTTGTTCTTTTAATGTCTATATTCGAAACAAGGTTCCGGTATTAATTTTGGTACGAGTCCATCAACGACATCTGATTTTTTTTCTCGAAATAACACACAAAATAAAAACAGAAAAGTCAACTTTAACCATTTATTTGTTCATTCTTTCTTTAGTACTGATATCGATCCTGAACCAGTTTTCGTGAGGTTCGACTCGGAAGCGTTCGGCTGTCCTACGCAAACGCCCGAGTGTTGACGACCGAATGGTACCAGACGACAATTTTGATACAGTGCTGCGTCCTGTGATTGTAAGTTATATTTTCGAGAAATTTTCTAAAAAAAAAAAAAAAAAAAAAAAAAAGCAAAACATAGCGAAATTACTGTTATCAAATAAATATTTTTTGTTATTTTGATACGTTGCTGCGTCCTATAATTTTTAGTTATAGTTGCAAGAAATTTTTAAAACAACAAAACAAATAAAACAAGCAAAACAGAGCGAAATTACTGTTATCAAATAAATATTTTTAACCCTAAACCCTAAACCCTAACCCTAACCCTAACCCTAGCAACAAAAAAAAAAAACAAGCAAAACATTATCATCATAGGACGCAGCACCGTAACAAAATTGTCGTCTGGTACAAATCGGCTCGTCAACTCTCGGGCGTTTGCGTAGGACAGCCGAACGCTTCCGAGTCGGACCTCACGAAAACTGGTTCAGGATCGATATCAGAACCCTTTCTTAGCACTTGAGAGAACCGTTATGCCTAACCAACCATCGATGACATTGACCACCGTTCGCGTTTATAAACGCATTTCAGTTTCAAGAGATGGTATATTCTTGCCAGCAACTTGGAATAATTCATTTATATTCTTCGAGATTTCCTGAGGCGGTAATTTATCTTAGGAAGCAAAAATTACGTCGAACAGAATTTCGACAGAAAAATAATAATAACGAAAATATTCTCTTGGGCATCTAAAGATTACGAAACAACCTCGGAAAGTAATACACTTTCTATATCATTAATATATATATATATATATATATATATATATATATATATATATATATATATATATATATATATATAATAATGGTAATAATCCAGGTAAAAAATATCCACAGGGTGGTAATCCAGAGAATATTAACCGGGTTTTAAAAAAGTGCTCAATATCAAAATAGAGCTTTATATATGATAATTTTATTTACACAGACATGTACAAAATCTGCGACACTGGCATGTCGATGTTATCGATCAACAGTTATCAGGCAGAGTTAGAATCCGATCTTAACCTCAGATCATATTGGGAGAGAAGGAAAATCTCACCAAATATTATCTGAGGTTAAGATCGGATTCTAACTCTGCCTGATGAGATCTTAGTTTATAGTAACTGTTGATCGATAACATCGACATGCCAGTGTCGCAGATTTTGTACATGTCTGTGTAAATAAAATTATTATATATATATATATATATATATATATATATATATATATATATATATAAGACAAAAAACAAACAGACAAATTACATTTCAAAATTTTCAGACGAGCAACCCTTTTGCATAAGATGACACTTTGACACCTACCTATCGACGCTTAAGGAAGTCGGTCAACTCAAATTTTTGGCAGGACCGGCTTGACTCGGCCGTCTCCCCTTCCTTAACCTTACATGTAGTTAAGGATGGGGATATATATATATATATATATATATATATATATATATATATATATATACATATATTTATTAATATACGTATATACGTATATATATATATTAATATACGTATATATATATATATATTAATATACGTATATATATATATATTAATATACGTATATATATATTTATTTATTAATATACGTATATATATATATATATTTATTAATATACGTATATATATATATATATATATTTATTATTATACGTATATATATTTATAATTATACGTATATATATGTCTATATGTATTAATATATGTATATATATTTTTTATTTATTTTATTCGTACATAAAAGAAATCCATAGACACGTGTTTCTGGCTCACAGCTGTTATCAGCATGGCTAATTTAGACAAGTCTCGAACTTTCGATATTGATTTCTATAGTCAAGCGTTTTACCATCCGACCAAGACGCCCTGTCTAAAAATATGTACGATTTTTATCACCTAAATATTTAATGTATTTTGATGTAATTATTTTTATTGATGATTGAAGCGTACGCTGCAGTCACCAATAAAAATAATTACATAAAAAATAGATTAAATATATACACACACACACACACACACACACACATATATATATATATATATATATATATATATGTATAATATTTGAGTGTAGAATTATAACGATAATTAAATTATCGTTTAATAATAATAATCTATCGTCATAGTGTAAAGCTCTTTTGGACTCCTGAACAATTTAAGTATCATTTTCTTTTTCAAGCATTCATCCCTAAATAACGGATGCTTTTATTTTTATTTTTATTTTTTATTTCATTTTGTCCTGACCTGGATTAATCTTCAGTCAACCTTCTGGATATCTTTCCTGATTATGTTTTTTTAAATTGTATGACTTGGATGGATTGTATAGATTTAACAAAAAAGTATGTTTTTGGCTTGATATATTTGATGTTATGTATTTTTATGTATTTGTGTATATATTTGTATATATGTTCAAAGTTTAATTTTATTACCTGTAGTGATATAACTGCGGTAATGGTCCTCTGAGGAGAAGAAATATCTTTGAAAACTCATGAGTTAAGGACTTTAAGATACTTTGCTTGAACCTTGAATTCTAATAAAATTTGATTGACACCTTATTTTATTATTTTATATCATAATATATATATATATATATATATATATATATATATATATATATATATATATATATATATATATATATATTAAAAAAATCACTTGTTTTTGTCTTACTTCTCAACGCCGAGATATTTTCATTTCTGGCATTGTGATAGCATTCTAATACTTTAACCTCTCTCTCTCTCTCTCTCTCTCTCTCTCTCTCTATATATATATATATATATATATATATATATATATATATATATATATATATATATATACATAATTTGGGTGGACAGTTATTAAATGTTAAAGTTTCCAAAATAATTTGCCCTCCGCGTTGACTCGAAAATGTACTCCATAATTCATAATGATCGGTTCATTAGTTTAAGTGTGAATCGTATACAACAAATTATATAAATACACACACATACTTACGTTTATATAGAGAGAGTGCTACTAGCAATTACCTCCTGTCAGTTCCACGGGAAATTATTTGACACAAATATCCTCAGATAAGATTTCCTCATTTCGTCGATGGCTATAATAGCGAAAACTAATGAACCTTTGGACGCAACGATGTTTCACCGTCTCTAAGAGCGTACCTGACATCGGTCTATCCGGCCGCTTCCGCCATCACAATCTACAGGGAACGAGATATAATGAACGGGTTTTCTAAGCCAATGTCACTTGCACGATGGAATAATAATGGCCGACTTCGTTCGAGATTTCCGGTGAGATTGGACGAGATTTGGTGTAATCTATTCTGCTATGACAGGCGAAAGGTGGCATTCAATTATGACGATGCTTTTCGAGTCGATGACTGAATTACTTGTTCGCTTTACGGATTTCGCTGATTGCTTTTCTCGTGTCTATCAGTCTGCCCATCTATCTACCCTGCACTTTCGAACATATCTCTGTAAGATTGGTATCAATTAATCCATCGATCTACTGGTCGTTATATTTTACTAGCAGGGCTACCCGGCGTTACCCGGGGGCAAATGTGTAACATATTTCGGTGCTCTTATCGATCCTGAACCAGTTTTCGTGACGTTCGACTCGGAAGCGTTCGGCTGTTCTACGCAAACGCCCGAGAGTTGACGAGCCGATTTGTACCGGACGACATTTTTGATACGGTGTTGCGTCCTATGATAATAATGTTTTGCTTGTTTTTTTTTGTTGTTGTTGTGTTTAAGGTTACAGTTAGGGTTTAGGGTTAGTGTTTAGGGTTAGGGTTTAGCGTTAGGGTTATGGTTTAGGGTTACGGTTAGGGTTTAGGGTTAGGGTTAGGGGTTTAAGAGCCTTTAGTCTCTGCGGGCTCAATCTGTCAGTTCCCTCCAAGACAACGTTGACCGGCCAACTCCGCGCCTACCAAAAAACATCAGAGTTGCTTTTTTTAGTTAATCGCTGAAAAATAGAACCACCTGACGAAACCTGTGCTAATTTTACTCAAAGGATGAGTATTATTTTCTTAATCTTAAATATTATTCAAGCTGGACAACGCTACTCAAGAAAATACCAACTTTGTTGATGTTTTTCTTCTAGTTACATACACACACAGACAACTGCCCATTTACATAATAGATAATTAAATCGCAAAGACAAAGCTTCTTTTCTTCAATAACTACAAGAAACCTCTTCAACCACAGATTGCCATCGCAAAGACAATGCTCTTTTCCTTCAATAACTACAAGAAACCTCTTCAATCACAAATTGCCATCGCAAAGACAAAGCTCCTTTCCTTCAATAACTAAAAGAAACCTCTTCAATCACGAATTGGCATCGCAAAGACAAATAACACCCTGCCTGACTGTCAAACATTCAAACTCCTCGGCTTATCATTAACAGGTAACATGAATTGGAACAAATACATTGAAGACATTGCCAATGCTGCTTCCAAGAAGGTTGGCTCTCTCTACCGTAAAATCTTAAATCTTTTATATTTTACCCTCTTTTATTTGGACTTTATTAAACTTTTTAACCTTCACTTATCTTTCTCCAACACAAAATTTAGACGATACTAATTTCACACTTCAAAGTAAAAAAAAACGTATCCAGGCGTGGCTTATACGAGACCCTACATTTGACAACAAAGCTTGAGATAGTCGAGAGGTAAACACCTGTTATATAATGGGACGCATGTGATGATGGACGTACAGAGAGATCGCTTAACTTGCGCGATTTGTAACGGAGTCATCTCGTGCAACTTTGGTGCGATGTTTTCTCACGAGTCGCGGTGATAGTTGATGAGACCCCCAGATCAAGGGTCAGTCTGCACCTGTGCGTTGATCACGAGATTTCGTGACGTCACAGTTTTCCCGGTGAGAAAACTAGAGTGAGATTGGAGTTCTTGACGGGAAGCCGACGAGTCAAGTCGCATTAGCAATGTAGCGATTAAATAAGATAGGGGAATTTAAATCCCCAAAAATGAGAGCCAGACGATGTCCCCCCCTCTTTCCCTTTACAAGTGATTAAGTAATTAGTTAAGTAAACTAGCGTAAGCTTCTCTCTTTCTGTTTCAACGAACTTGCTTCGGTGTCGACAAGCTAAAATGAAAATAAATGGCTCGAGACTAAAAGAGAAGGCCTGTTATATTTTGTTATGTGTAGATTGATTTCAGTTACAGAGAGAAACCGCCGGCAGAAATGGTGACAACGACACGCGTCGGCAAAGAGTGATGGCGACGACGGGTCAGTGGCTAACAATAGCAGATAGGGTGCAGCCATTTGAAAGCAGAAAGAAAAGAGACAGCAAAGATGGCGACGACGGGTCAGTGGTTAACAATAGTAGCTAGGTTGCAGACATTGAAAAGCAGAGAGGGAAGAGACAGCAAAGAAGAAAGGGAAATATAATAATTCCCGAATTGGGTTTACTGCTGTGTCAGCCGAAAGGGAGAGATTAAAAGCCGGGACCGACTGACAAGACCACTCGACGTCGCCCGGATCGAGAAACGACATATCGTCCCGTTAGCAAGCGATGCCGTTCGCTGGATCAACAAAGGAGCTGTTCTACAACGCCAGATTCCGACATACAAAATTATTATATTATTAAAAACGAAATATTCAACACACCTTCAAAGCTTGAAACCAATGGTTGCTTATGTTGTACTGACTTTCTGTACAAAATAATAAATAAATATTACGCTCTTAATTTTAGTTTTTCTCAGAAAGTACTTTGGACCTAACAGAAAATTACGGCAGATTCATCAGCCAATTCTCATCCGAGATTAGGACTTCAATCCGGAAAATGGAAGGGATCCATACAAAAATATCCAGACACGAGTTGTCGGTTATTTTTAATAATAATAATAATATATATATATATATATATATATATATATATATATATATATATATATATTTAGATTTTTCACTTATAAAATAGATCATTCAGTGAAGACCGGGTTGTTTCAATAAAAACACGCTCGATGATACTCGATTACAGAGTACAGAGCATTTATATGTGATTTTATGAAGGCTTACCAAAGCATTCCTTTCAGGACACCAATGATCACCATTAAAGATATTTTTTCTTACAAATATTATTTATTCAAATTAAATGTTTTTTCCTACACATGTTTCACTACCAAGCAGTTACTTGCTTGGCAGATCATCAGGGAAATTAAATGTCTGGAATACTGGTTTCAACTGCCGACAATACACAATGTGGCGTTGCAATAGTTGAGGTCACTTAAGAAGAGAAGAGGAAAAAAAAATAAAAATAAAAGTTAAAATTAAAAAACAAGGAAGAACAACGATAAAAAAAATTTAATTTGAATAAATAATATTTGTAAGAAAAAATATCTTTAATGGCGATCATTGGTGTCTTGAAAGGAATGCTTTGGTAAGCCTTCATAAAATCACACACATATATATATATATATATATATATATATGTGTGTGTGTGTGTGTGTGTGTGTGTGTATCTTGGCAGCATCTTTTCTTTCATACAAGTATCATTAAAAATAACGGACATCTTGTGTCTGGTTATTTTTTCTAAGATCCTTTCCGTTTTTCTGATTAGGTTCTTAGTTTCAGACGGAAACTGGCTGATAAAATTGCCATAGCTTCCCAAAGCGCTTACGGACCCTTCCAGGTCCATCGTCAGTGGTTAACATTGCTCCACTGACGATGGACCTGGAAGGGTCCGAAAGCGTTTTGGGAAGCTATGGCAATTTTATCAGCCAGTTTCCGTCTGAAACTAAGAACCTAATCAGAAAAACGGAAAGGATCTTAGAAAAAATAACCAGACACAAGATGTCCGTTATTTTTAATGATACTTGTATATATATATATATATATATATATATATATATATATATATATATATATATATCATGCGAATACTGCATTAACGTATTCAAAACATACACACACGACGTAACGACAAGGAATTGAGATCTCAACCCATGCTTTAAGCAATGTGGTTTTGTTCCCGTTAAGTCTCCGTGGAAGAGATAGACTGTGAAATGAAATTGTGGTCAGGCGTATGTTATTCAGAATTCTAATGAACAGGCAAAAGTCATCTTTGGCTTTACCATAACCCCCACGTGTATAGAGAAAATAAATATTTATAAACAGATTTTGATGTTAATTTTCCTGACAACCGCGACTCGATTATACACTATGGTTTAAAACTAAACCATAACAAACATTTCGATACGTTTTATGTTTCCGTGACTTCGCGTCGTCAACGTTCGGGCAGGTCTCGGAAGCGCCCGAGAGTTGACGAAACTATTAGACAATCAGGTTGCAGCAGGCGTAAGAAATTAATCACGTTCAATAACAACAATTAAGGTAATGATATCGATCCTGAACCAGTTTTCGTGAGGTTCGACTCGGAAGCATTCGGCTGTCCTACGCTCGAGTGTTGACGAGCCGAATGGAACCAGACGACAATTTTGATACAGTGCTGCGTCCTGTGATTGTAAGTTATATTTTCAAGAAATTTTCTAAAAGAAACAACAAATTAAAAAAAAACGAGCAAAACATAGCGAAGTTACTGTTATCAAATAAATATATTTTTTTATTTTGATACGTTGCTGCGTCCTATAATTTTTAGTTATAGTTGCAAGACATTTTTTTAAACAACAAAACAAATAAAACAAGCAAAACAGAGCGAAATTACTGTTATCAAATAAATATTTTTAACCCTAAACCCTAACCCTAAACCGTAACCCTAACCCATAACTTAGCCCTAAACCCTAACCCTAACCCTAAACCCTAACCCTAAAAAAAACAAGCATAACATTATTATCATAGGACGCAGCACCGTATCAAAATTGTTGTCTGGTACAAATCGGCTCGTTAACTCTCGGGCGTTTGCGTAGGACAACCGAACGCTTCTGAGTCGAACCTCACAAAAACTGGTTCAGGATCGATATCAGCACCAAAATTAATTTCTATCATCTCTGTCAGCTCATTGAATATCCCGAATGACTAATTGAGTTGTGTATCGAAAAAAAAAAAGAAATGCGATAAATATCAACGTATCTACTCTGTCGTTAATATTTTTTTTAAATCACCATTTTGAAACTACACATATATACAGGGTGGTGCAAAAGTCGCGCATTGGTTTGTTTAGGTGATAGAAACTACAACATTTCAAGTGATTTACTAGGCTTTTCTGATAAATAATACATTTACTTGGTAGTTTTGTTGCAGTAGGTTTTAAAAATAATATCCTTTAAATGGGCACCATTTTCGGCCTCACAAAGACGGGCTCTAGTTAGGGCATTTTCCATTACAGTCCTTAGAATAACTGGCTCTAGTTTTTGGATTTCATGTCTGATATTGTTTTTAAGCTTCTTGAATCGTTGTAGGCTTGTTCACATATACCCTTTTCGTAAGATAACCACAAAGGAAAAGGTCAGGGGCTGTTAAATCCGGTGAACGTGAAGGTCAGTTAAAATCAGAAAATCTGCTAATTAAGCGCTCGCCAAACAATCCCCTTAAGAGCGCAATACTTTGTCGGGCAGTGTGGGCAGTAGCTCCATCTTGTTGGAACCACATTTCTGGGTTGTCCTGAACAGCTGGCCTTAAAAAATTTCAATCATTTGTTGATATCACTGTGCAGTTATCGTCACAGCGACACCTTCTTCGTCTTCAAAGAAATATGGACCGATCACTCTTTCCGAGGTAACACCACACCATACGGTACATTTTAGTGGATGTAATTCCCGCTGATGAACGGTTCTTGGATTTTCAATGGCCCATATTCTGCAGTTTTGCTTATTTACGAACCCGTTCAGATGAAAATGTGCTTCGTCGCTCATTTTCAGCTTATGGGTGAACTCATTTTGTTCTCTGGCTAATTGCTGAATGTGAACAGCATAAGCTACGTGTGATTGCAAATCTGTGGGTTGTAATGTCTGTACCAATTGAATTTTGTATGGATACAGATGCAATTCACGCAAAATTCTTTGAAGTGACCTTCTGGACATCCCAATCTGAGTGGCTCGTCTTCGAGTTAAGGTGTCTGGATTTTCAGCAATGCTATCCTCAACGAGTGCTACATTTTCCGCTGTCCGTACTGAACGTGGTCTGCCAGATCGTGGATGATCACTGACTGAACCCTGCTGTCGAAATCGGGCCACAAGACGATCAATTGTGGTCTGACTGGGAGATTGTCTGACATTATAATGCCGACAATAGGCTCTTTGGGTTAAGGTTATTGAACGATGGTTTCCGAAGTAAAGTTCAATAATTTTGGTTCGTTGTTCAGTGCTATATTTTTCCATGATAAATTATCAATGTTTATATCTGTAATATTCTGAAAAATAAGGCGAAAATTTTATTAAATGTGAAAGTTGTTACTGATTCAAACTAATGCGTGACTTTTGCGCCACCCTGTATATATATATATATATATATATATATATATATATATATATATATATATACAGAGAGAGAGAGAGAGAGAGAGAGAGAGAGAGAGGAGAACTAAAAGCGGACTTATATCCAGGATAGATCAGATAGATAGGTAGAAGGATGAAAAGGAATTAGAAATGCAAGGTATATTTCGCAAAATTAATTAATTAATTGAATAAATTGCCTTTTTGCGGAATATACCATGCATTGAGCAACTGAATTGAAAAAAGATCTGCCTTTCGCTTTTCTAATTACATTTTTCATCCTTATATATATATATATATATATATATATATATATATATATATATATGGGAAAGGAAGGATGAAGGTAATCCGACGTAATGGGAAATGAAAGAATGAAAAACAAAAAAGGATTTGTTTTAATGTGTTCATCAACGTTTCGTCAACCCAATATTTTCACGTACTTGCATGACATTTCCCTTAAAATTATCATCCTGAAGAAGTCTTACAAATAAAGACGAAACGTTGATGAACACATAAAAAACATCCTTGTTGGTTTTTCCTTTTTCATTTCCCATATATATATATATATATATATATATATATATATATAGAGAGAGAGAGAGAGAGAGAGAGAGAGAGAGAGAGAGAGAGAGAGAGAGAAAGACAGATAGACACAGAGAGAGAATGATAGATAGAAAGACAGATAGACATAGATAGATAGATAGATAGATAGATAGATAGATAGATAGAGAGTGATAGATAGATAGACAGATAGATAGATAGATAGATAGATAGATAGATAGATAGATAGATAGATAGATAGAGAGAGACAGAGAGAACTTAACAGAAATTGCAGTAAGTTTATTCTGGATGTTTGTATCGATATACGCTTCATACTAATTAATTTGTTTACGATTCGATTAGCTATTAACATTTTGAAAGGCCGTTTTGAATTCTTTCACGCCATTGATTCTCTGGCAACCGCAATAAACATTAAAGAGACTTTGCTTAAATTATGATTACGCTCTGTGATCGTATCCTTTGATAAGACAATATATGCGACGGCTGTTCTAATAATGTACAAACATGTGTACTTTTACTCGACTTGTTGCATTTCATAATATATTTGTTCTGCTGTTTATTATTGGTCGAAACACACGTGACCATCATAGCATGGACCCACAGGTATGGGTCTAATGAGTTTAGTTTTACTATATATATATATATATATATATATATATATATATATATATATATATATATATATATATATATTAGGAAAGTTCATTTTATAAAGCATCTTTTGTAAGTTAATATAAATATAGAGGCAAACAAGCCTTCAAAAACCATGTATTAGATGCGAGTAATTAAATCAAAAGAAAAAGAAAAATATTTCGAAACATTTAATAAAATATTTCAAAATACCTTCCGTTTTTTTTTTTCTTCATCTTGATTTTTTTTTTTTAGCTAATATTTCGCTTGACAAAAACAAGCTTCATCAGAGCCAAGACAAATAAAGGTATAACCTTTTTTTTTCTCCATAATTTACTTCCTGGTGTTGGTGAAGTGTCACGTCCGGTCTTGTGGACTATTGTTGAAAATGTCTGTTTTAAATAGAATAGAACTTGAATGCGCATGGTCGCTGCGAGTAATAAATTAGGAAAGTTCATTTTATAAAGCATCTTTTGTAAGTTAATATAAATATAGAGGCAAACAAGCCTTCAAAAACCATGTATTAGATGCGAGTAATTAAATCAAAAGAAAAATAAAAATATTTCGAAACATTTAATAAAATATTTCACCAACACCAGGAAGTAAATTATGGAAAAAAAAAAGGTTATACCTTTATTTGTCTTGGCTCTGATGAAGCTTGTTTTTGTCAAGCGAAATATTAGCTAAAAAAAAAAAATCAAGATGAAGAAAAAAAAAAACGGAAGGTATTTTGAAATATTTTATTAAATGTTTCGAAATATTTTTATTTTTCTTTTGATTTAATTACTCGCATCTAATACATGGTTTTTGAAGGCTTGTTTGCCTCTATATATATATATATATATATATATATATATATATATATATATATATATATATATATATATATATATAGTAAAACTAAACTCCCCTGATGATCTGCCAAGCGAAGACCTACTTGGTAGCGAAACACGTGTAGGAAAAAATCTTTAATTTGGATATATATGATAAATAAATAATCTTTGAAAGAAAAAGTCTTTTGTGGTGATGAATAGTTGTCCTCCCTCTTTGATTTTCCTTTTTTTATTTCCCATATATATATATATATATATATATATATATATATATATATATATTTGTGTGTGTGTGTATTACATATATATTTATATATATATATATATATATATAAATATATATGTAATATATATATATATGTAATACACACACACACATATATATATATATATATATATATATATATATATATATATATAATATTAATTATTAAACATAATAATAAGCAATTAGAACGCCATACAATGCATTTTAGTTTTATTAACTTTTTTTTCAATTTAATTTTCGAAGATATACTTCCTCATCAGAATTACTGAATTTCAAATAAAGATATATAAAAATACCTTTCTTTTTTTTTCCTTTTAGTCCTCATCTTTTGTTTTTTTTGGTGTTATCAGTTCGATGTTAATGAATGAATGGGAGTCTTTTTTGGGGAGGACGGAACATGGCGGTGCAAATTGTAATAATAAGAGGTGTTGTCCTTGGTTAGAAAGCATTGTTTATATGGAAATATTAATTATTAAAAATAATAATAAGCAATTAGATCGCCATACAATGCATTTTAGTTTTATTAACTTTATTAAATATTAGCTTATTATTATTTTTAATAATTAATATTTCCATATAAACAATGCTTTCTAACCAAGGACAACACATCTTATCATATATATATATATATATATATATATATATATATGGGAAATGAAACGGAAAAACCAGAAGGATGTTTTATTTATATATTCATCAACGTTTCGTCTTTATTTGAAAGACTTCCTCAGGATGATAATTTTAAGAAAAATGTCATGCAAGTACGTGGAAATATTGGGTTGACATGATGGGTTGATGGGAAGAAATAGTAGCCATTACTGGGTGCGCAGGACCGAGGTCCGGGCTAAGTGAAGTCAGTAGCATGGAATGAAATAAATGAGGATGGTACTGAGTGAAAAAGTGGAGGGGTGGGGGTGAACGGAAATAGTGTGGATGGCTGTTAGTGAAGAAGTGGAGGGGTGGGGAAAAGGGAGGGGGAAGGTTCTGTGATTTTGGTGGGTGGGTATGTCATGGTTTTTAGAAAAGATTTGAAGAAATGAAGGTGGTTTGTTAAGTGGGAGGGGTAGGTGGGTAAGAGTGTGGGATAAGTGGTCGGAAGGGTGAAATGGGTGAGGGGGGTCGGGGTGATTTTGTTGTGGGTAGGTGTGAAATTGTTGGTGAGTAGTATGTCAACAATGTGTGGAATGAGTAAGTTAGGCTTGGATTCGTGGTGAGTGAAAAATGTGTGGGGGGTGAGTGTGTAAGCGGAGACTGGTATGTGAGTATAACAGAGCGAAAAGAGAAAAAAAAGTAAATAAATAAATAAAAAATAGAGGTTAGCCAATCCTTTTTCATTTCCCATTACGTCGGATTACCTTTACCCTTCCTTTCTCATATATATATATATATACATATATATATATATATATATATATATATATATATATATATATATATATATATATATATATATATGTGTGTGTGTGTGTGTGTGGTCAAACAACACGTGCCCACAACAATTCGCAATGCAAATTATTCACCAACTAACGTTTTGAATAATACTTATGGTTCGTCGATAGGTGAACATCTCATAAATAACCGCACCTGTGCCTCTAAATTCAGTGTCGACTTATTCTCCATTCTTAGTAAGTCGCACTCCCATTATCATCTCAAGATCTTAGAAACAATTTATATTAAGTCCTTGAGACCTTCTCTTTGCAAACAAAGAGAAAATCTCCTCGGGCTTAATGTTGTTTCTATTTGATTGAACTTTTTTCTTTTTTTACCCCTTTCCCTCGCTATAATTCTCATAGCATCTTTTTATATTTTTTATACATTACCTCGATATTTGGCTCTGTTGAGCGAGGTACGAAACCGGTCAGCTGCCCTTTCATCTTTTTAATTTCTTAAATTCATTATGAATAATAAATATTGTCTCTTCAATGCCATTTTAATGTTTTGTACGACAAAGAAAATATTTAAATATATATATATATATATATATATATATATATATATATATATATATATATATATATATATATATATGTACAACCTACAATAAAAAGAGGTTGTAGAAATGTGTATGTATGGTTTCTTTTATCTGCGAGTGTATACCCAGCCATACAACCTGAATACTTGGCAACTTTAAAGACTGTATTACTTTCTTCATTCTATACCGATTGATACGTAGGAAAACGTATCATATATTTCTACAAAGCCACCATCCGCCCATGTATAGAGTATTGTTTCCACACCGGGACTGGTGCACGATCCACTAGTCTCTCCTTCTTAGACAAGGTCCCAAAAAGTCGTTAATCTAATAGGTCCCTCACTTTCCACCAAGCTCCAGCTCCTGCCCCATCACCATAATGTTTCATCTTTGTGCTTGTTTTACAAGTACTTCAATTGAATGTGCTCCGATGAACTTGCTGCTCTTGTACTCCATCAATGTAAATACACTCGACCTACCGACTATCAGCTAAATCCCATCCATCCATTGTAGAGGTCCCGAGATGCCGGAGAGCCTTCTACCCCAATAGCTTCTTTCCTCGTGCTGTCGGCGTTTTGAACTCCCTCCCTGCTCCCTGTTTCCCCGACTGTACCGACATGTAGAAATGTAAAACTAATGTAAACAGACATCTCGCTGCACAGCTCCCAATTTAGGATTACCTCCCCAAAACTATCACCCTGATTCTACGTAGCCCCTTACGTCTAAAGTGGCAGCTAACCTGGTTTGAGGTGAACTTCTTTTTTTTAACTTTCCTGTTTGAGACGTTTTTTCGTTTTTATTTCTATTTTTGACCTCTATTGATTGAGTTGTTATTTTATATGAATATGGATATTAATGCGAACACTCGCGAAGCATATTTTTTCGTCAATTCTGATACAGTATTTATGCCTAAGTTATACTATATTCACTAAAAGTATATTTTCAACTTGAGCGTAGATTGATCAATATATCCTATTGAACTGCTCCAATAGGATTGCTCTACTATGATAAGTAGAAGACGATAATGGCTGCCCTAAATCAAGGCTTGAGGACCAAGTGCTGGAGAGATCCAGAAAATTGCTCCAAAAAGGAAATGGTTAGAATAAAAAAAAGATCTCTCGGTTCGAGTCTTTGAAAAAGCGGGTACATTTCTAGAAACTATACGATAATTGAAAAAAAAAAAAAAACTATAGAAAATAGTATGAAAGGTTAAAATATCACCAGTAACGAATTCTTCAAAATGTATTAGGAAAATGTTCATTTCCGAGCACCTGCCTTTGTCGTTTCCTTCTAATACATAAAGTGTGTGTTAATAGTTTTCATCTTTTCAGCCTTTGTTAAAGAAATGAAAAGATTCGTGGCGCACATGTTCTTACACACGAGTCTGGCTCGATTGTTATATTGCAGGGTACGTCTAACAAGGCCAGGCGATGCAAACAATGAAACGAATGAGATACAACTAGTTTATAGCCGTACTCTTAGAGGAGTTGGTAGAGTACGTTACTTAGACGTAGACTTAGGTACTTCCATGCCCCGAGACATTATTTCATAGAAATTGCTCCAGACAAGGCATGAAGCCACTTGATGTAAGGAGCTGACAAGAACGAAAGATGATTATCGCAAAGACAAGAGATGCCTATTGCCTTTAGTCTTGAAAAGTCTGCAGTTCTAGGAAAGAAGCTGTATTACAATGAGTTATCAAAACAGCGAATTGATGGAGACCACTAGACCAACGAGTCAAACGAGCTGGAACAAAAGAAGCAGGGAATAGATCAGACAATTCTGAAGAACACATGCCATAATAGTATTTATAGAAAAGACTGAGACTAACAACATCAAAGGAATTATATAACAGTAGGGTATACTCGCACCTTTAGCGGAGTTGGTAGAGTACCTTACTTAGACGTAGATTTAGGTACTTCCATGTCCCGAGACATTTTTTATGGAAATCGCTCCAGACAAGGCATGAAGCCACTTGATGTAAGGAGAAAACAAGAACGAAAAATGAGTATCGCAAAGACAGTAGATGCCTATTGGCCTTAGTCTTGAAAAGATCAAGGGTATATGTAGAAAGAAAACAGTCAACAGGAAGAGAGTACCACAAGCCTGCAGGTCTTAGAAAGAAACTACTGGACTAGGAAACTGTATACAATGTGGTATCAAAACAGCGAATTGATGGAGACCACTAGACCAACGATTCAAACGAGCTGGGTCAAAGGAAGCGGGGAATAGATCATACAATTCTGAAGAACATATACGATAATAGTATTTATAGAAAAGACTGAGACTAACAACATTATGTCTGTGAGAGAGAGGGTGCAGAGAAGAAGAAAGTGTAGGGCCAATCAAATTACAGATACGTTTCTGCACCTTATCAAGAACTCTCAAATGGAACAGAGATTCAACCGCACAAACATGACAACAGTCCTCCATACATGGTCTGGTAGTAGATTTGTAGAGATAGAGAAGAAAGTGGATCTTTTCGTGGCTCTGAACAGTCGAAAGTGGTTGGTTTTATGACACTTTTTTTAAAAAGAAATAACAACAGCAACAGTAACAACAGCTTGGAGACGTGTTTGAAATTTTCGCCCACTTTGAAAACAAGTTAATATCTATCGGAGACTTCTCCACTTACAGTCTTCTTTATAAATGTTAGTGGTGTTAGAAAGTATTTGCAACGATAGGGGGGAACTGACTTTACGAGAAACAGAAATAGCAATGGATCTAATATATGAACTTCAAGAAAGATTTGACGAGAAAGAAAGACCAAGAGGTTTCAGAGTCGAGAGCAGAGCCATCGAGACCTCCTTAAGAGCAGATCCGTCTATGAGTAAGACACAAGTTGAGTCTTAACAGGATTAAAGGAAACAAGCCGTTACGTACCCCAGTCCACAACTGAATTCAAGTCAACATCTAGATTAGCTGCATATTTCGACTGGACCGAGGGAGATGGGCCCGAAGCAACACCAAAATAGAGAGTGGTATCATCAGAATAGATACTCATTTTATATGAAGACGTCTTAGTGCTGCATCGCAGTCACAAGAATTTTGATTTGGCATACTTTTGATTGTTTCTGTAGCAAGCATCTTTTACAGGGACAGGTCGCTAGCATGAAGCGACACCACTAACATTTATAAAGAAGACTGTAAGTGGAGAAGTCTCCGATAGATATTAACTTTCTTGTTTTCAAAGTGGGCGAAAATTTCAAACACGTCTCCAAGCTGTTGTTACTGTTGCTGTTGTTATTTCTTTTTTAAAAAAGTGTCATAAAACCAACCACTTTTGACTGTTCAGAGCCAGGAAAAGATCCACTTTCTTGTATTTGGTGAAGTAAAACGCGAAAATTTCAAACACGTCTCCAAGCTGTTGTTACTGTTGTTGTTTTTTCTTTTTAAAAAAGTGTCATAAAACTAACGAAAAGATCCACGTTCTTGTATTTGGTGAAGTAAAACGCGAAAGAGTATTGATTTACTCCTCTCCAGGAGTTAGGCACAAGGCCAGTTTTTATCTTACTCCCACAAGTAAGATGTGACCCAAGGTCGGTCGGGAAAGTGGTGTTTAAAAATTGCCTGGGCAGCCCCGTCGGCATTCCTCGATAGGGGCGCCTCAGGCAGTAAGCAATAAACTTACTCCTCCCCAAAGAGGGGGGGCGAAGCCTGGGAGGGTGGACCTCCTAGAACTGCATAGGACAGACCCAAAGATCGGCGTAAATCAAACCCCGAAGGGCAAGATAATACCAGTCTATGGGGTGCAGTATCCATCGGAACAGATACTACACTTTGATCTTAGGCAAAAGGCCAAGAAGTGAGAGTACATACAATACCTGGGTATGTCAATTTATAGCTAGTATAAAGAAAAACATTTGTAAAATTTAGAGAAAAATGCGCTTTTTTGTATATACATTAGAGAGCAATTAACTACGATGAATGTATTTGCGTATTGTTGTTACGGGCAAATATAGATAATTGAACTACATTAGAATATTAAAATAACAAACTAAAATTTCAGATGTGTATTATTTGTATTATTCTAACTACTGTTCCCAAAACACGCAATTTTCTAACGACATGATAGGTAATTGTGTCAGATAATGGCTTGGACGCATCTATTCGAGATGGGTTTGATTTGCGCGATGATGGCGGAGTCATTCCGTCCAAGGCTACGGGTGCGTTTTCTCACGCAAAGCACGACAGCCGATGCGATCTTAAGGTTACGGGGGTCAAGAGTTCAGATTTGCACCTGGTATTGACAAGCGAGAGTTAGACGAGATTTGAACGAGACTCTCTGGCGTGGGAACATTGAATTGGATTTTGAGAGAGTTACTGTCTAGAAGCGAGAGAGTCAACATCGCAAAAATATGACGTTACGAGAAGGGAATATTCCCTAAATGGAAGGCAGGCGAAAGGATCCTCCCCCCTCTCTCTCTCTAGGAATAGTTAGGACAACAGTAATAATCTAACTACGATATTCGTAAAGCTCTCTCTCTCTATCTATCAATGATAGCAAGACACAACGCCACGGCAATACAAACGACGTCTGAATAAAAGTAATTAAAAATGAAAAGATTGTTGTCTTAAGAAGCGAGAAAGGTCCTTTGTTACAGACAGCTCCCGGAGATGGCCACGGCAGTGCAGAAGCGAAGAAAGACTCAACCACCGGGCGACGGAAACGGCCGAGAAAATACGAAGGTATGAATTATTTTAAAGGGCTATCCAACAATTGTACACGGAAACAAATTTAAAAGACGGGGCTGCCGAAAGTAAACCCTATTTCAACTTTCTACTCTCATTGAGTGATATTGAGTGATGTGTTAAAGAAGGGGTCTATATTACAATAGAATAATAAATTTGCGTTTTTCTAAACTAGTATTACACCAGTTCTGGCAACAGCAGCTGAAGTATTTTATTATTTAGCGCAACGGTGTACCCCGAAGGAAAAGGGGAGGGAAGAGGGCGTGTGCTTTGCTTGAAATCAATCGTAAGACTCGTTAATTGGAATTATCCTACTGACTCAGTCTACTGTGTGACAACGCGAAAATTGTCAGATCGTTGAGATCGCTGTTTGAAATATCAAAAACCCTTGAGGAAAACGCCTGTCCTCTGAGGCGGAAATAATGTAATATTTTCAACTTTGCCGGTTCGAAATAACAAGATGCCCGAACAAGTGGAGGGCGAATATTTACATAAACACGAACGGAAGACAACGAAACGTGAAACTGATAATTATTGCGGTAAATAAATTATTCATATCAGATTGACACGTAGAAGCGGCACGAACCATCGATATCACTAACCCTAGCCCTAACCCTAACCATCGATATCGTGATAGTTAGCTTCTACATGGTTGTCCATATTTACTGGCAACCTAACCCTAACCCTAACCTAACCATCGATATCCCTAACCCTAACCCTAACCCTAACAATCGATATCCCTAACCCTAACCATAACCATCGATATCCCTAACCATAACCCTAACCATCGATATCCCTAACCCCAACCCTAGCCCTAACCCTAACCATCGATATCGTGATAGTTAGCTTCCGAATGGTTGTTCATATTTACTGGCA
>OY744552.1:49839542-49842042 GCA_963556195.1 Sepiola atlantica
ACGTATTACTTAGCGTTTTCTGGTTTGAGAGTGAAGGAAAAATTGATTTCCAAACCAAGGTTTAAAATGTTATATTTTTACTGCTTTTATTAAGAGGATGAGTATCTGAGTGGTTGGGTTAGGGTTAGGGTTAGGGTTAGGGTTAGAGTTTAGGTTAGGGTTAGAGTTTAGGTTAGGGTTAGAGTTTAGGTTAGGGTTAGAGTTAGGGTTAGGGTTAGGGGTAGACTTTAGTTTTAGGGTTAGAGTTAGGGTTAGGGTTAGGGTTAGGGTTAGAATTTAGGTTAGGGTTAGGGTTAGGGTTAGAGTTTAGGTTAGGATTAGAGTTAGGGGTACGGTTGGAGTTTAGGTTAGGGTTAGAATTTAGGTTAGAGTAAGAGTTAGGGTTACGGTTAGAGTTTAAGTTAGGGTTAGGGTTAGAGTTTAGGTTAGACTTAGAGTTAGGGTTAGGGTTAGAGTTTAAGTTAGGGTTAGGCTTAGGGTTAGACTTAGGGTTAGGGTTAGGGTTAGGGTTAGGGTTAGGGTTAGGGTTAGGGTTTAGGTTAGGGTTAGGCTTAGGGTTAGAGTTTAGGTTAGGGTTAGGGTTAGAGTTTAGGTTAGACTTAGGGTTAGGGTTAGGGTTAGGGTTAGAGTTTAGGTTAGGGTTAGAGTTTAGGTTAGACTTAGGGTTAGGGTTAGAGTTTAGGTTAGGGTTAGAGTTTAGGTTAGGGTTAGGTTTAGAGTTTAGGTTAGGGTTAGGGTTAGAGTTTAGGTTAGGGTAAGGGTTTAGGTTAGGGTTGGGTTAGGGTTTAGGTTAGATTTAGGGTTAGGGTTAAGGTTAGAGTTTAGGTTAGGGTTAGGGTCAGAGTTTTGGTTAGGGTTAGGGTTAGGGTTAGAGTTTAGGTTAGGGTTAGGGTTAGAGTTTAGGTTAGGGTTAGAGTTTAGGTTAGGGTTAGTATGATTATCTAGGTTATTACTTTAGTATGAGATACTTAACAATCGAAGTTGTAATGTGTATTTTAAAATTTTGTAAGTTGTAATTTCGTAATTTTCTCTTTATAATTTATAACTTTTAATTTTATAATTTGTGATTTGAAATTATGTCATTTATAATGTGTAATTTCGTAATTTGTAATTGGTAATTTGTTATTTTTAATATTGTATTCGTAATTATTAACAATATTATTTGTAATTTGTAATATGTAATCTCTTATTTTGTAATTTGTAATTGGTAATTTGTAATTTGTAATATTCTATTAGTAATTTGTAACAATGTGATTTGTACTTAGGTATATGTAATTTATTATTTAGTAATTTTTATTTATAATTTGTAATATTGTGATTGGTAATTTGTAATTTGTAATTTATAATATAGTAATTTGTAATTGGTAATTTGCAATTTGTAATATTGCATTTGTAATTTGTAACGATGTTATTTTTTATTTATAATTTCGTAATTTGTAATTTGTAATTTTGTCTTTTTAATTTGTAATTTTGTATATTTAATTGGTAATTTTATATTTTTAATTTGTAATTTTATATATTTAATTTGAAATTTTGTAATTTGTTATTTTATTTGTAATTTGTAATTTGTACTTTTTAAATTCATGATTTGTAATATTTTAATTTATAATTTGTAATTTTGTTCTTGTAATTTTTTAATTCGTAATGTGTATTTTAATTATGTATTATTTATAATTTTTTATCATTTTCAATTTGTAATTTTTTATTGTGTCATTCGTCATACATAATTTCGTAATTAGTAATTGGTAATTTCTAATTTGTAATATAGCTACGTTCACTTAGATAGACATATATTACCGAAACGAAATAAAATAACCATCTGGTAATTAATAGTTATGAATAAATAAGAAATTATAGTAATATAAATGTATATATATATATATATATATATATATATATATATATATATATATATATATATATATATATATATATATATATTGAAATTTGTGTAATTAGGCAGCATTCGTTCTCTAATGCATGTTTGGTTAAACAGTAGCGCCAGCTTCTGTTTATTTATTTTTTGATTCGTTTTTTTCGATTCGTCGCACGACCGATTTGGTATTGTCATCCATGTTGTATAGAAAATCGCCATATTTTCGCGAACGTTTTCGACCTACGTCGGTCATCTTCAGGCGGATGAATGAGTATGCGAAATAAAAGATTGGTGAATTTATTAAGAAGACATTTTAAAAACAACATGGACGACAATACCAAATCGGTCGTGCGACGAATCGAAAAAACGAATCAAAAAATAAATAAACAGAAGCTGTCGCTACTGTTTAACCAAACATATATATATATATATATATATATATATATATATATATATATATATATATATATATATATATATATATATATATATATATATATGGTCCAACGTTTCGTTGATCACTCTGGCTGCTAGGTGAGTAGTCGCCGAATTTCGCTATTTACAGTTAAAATTCCTCTCTATTTACTAACTAGTTGGCAATGGCCTGTGGGTAAGATCCTCGAC
>OY744552.1:49849542-49872042 GCA_963556195.1 Sepiola atlantica
GGAAGAGAAGAAAAAATATACCGGAAGAGAAGAAAAAATATACCGGAAGAGAAGAAAAATATACCGTAGAAGAGAAAAAATATACCGGAAAGGAAGAAAAAAATAATACCGGAAGAGAAGAAAAAATATACCGGAAGAGTAAAAAAAAATATACCGGAAGAGAAGAAAAAATATACCGGAAGAGAAGAAAAAATATACCGGAAGAGAAGAAAAATATACCGGAAGTGTAAAAAAATATATACCGGAAAGGAAGAAGAAATATACTGGAAGAGTAAAAAAAAATGTACCGGAAGAGAAGAAAAAATATACCGGAAGAGAAAAAAATATATACCGGAAGAGAAGAAAAAATATACCGGAAGAGAAGAAAAAATATACCGGAAGAGAAGAAAAAATATACCGGAAGAGAAAAAATATACCGGAAGAGAAGAAAAAATATACCGGAAAAGAAGACAAAATATACCGGAAGAGAAGAAAAAATATACCGGAAGAGAAGAAAAAATATACCGTAGAAGAAAAAAATAATACCGTAAGAGAAGAAAAAATATACCGGAAGAGAAAAATATACCGGAAGATTAAAAAATATACCGGAGAAGAAAAAATAATACCGGAAGAGAAGAAAAAATATACTGAAGAGTAAAAAATATACCGGAAGAGTAAAAAATATACCGGAAGGGTAAAACATATATCGGAGAAGAAAAAAATAATACCGGAAGAGAAGAAAAAAATATACTGGAAGAGAAAAATATACCGGAAGAAAAAATATACCGGTAGAGAAAAAAATACCGGAAAAGAAAAATATACCAGAACATTTGAATAGATTAAACTACTTTTAAAATATAACGTTTTAAAAATCTATTTTCCAAATATATCCTCGATTTAAAAACATATATATATATATATATATATATATATATATATATATATATATATATATATATAGTGTTAGTTTCCTGCACTGATGAGAGCAATAAGCTTGAAACGCTAGCGTCTGTAGGTATTAATAATTTAATATTTTTTAATAAATATTATATATATATATATATATATATATATATATATATAGGCAGCATCTTCTCTTGCAGGCAAGTATTTTTTTAATATAAGAGACAACTTATGTCTAGATATCCTTATGTAGATCCTTTTAATAGTCCGAATTAGGATCTTAGTTTCGGAGGGGAATTGGCTGATGAATTTGCCATAATTTGGATTTGTCTCTCAAGTACCTCCTAAGATATGTGAAAATAAGGGACAGTTCACATGCTAAAAGAAATAATATATTGATGTAAACTAGAGATTGGACACTAGTCAAGGATCTACCATGCGAATACTGATACAGTAGATAATGACTACAAACGTCCCTTCTGTGGAAAAAAAAGGTTTGTAGAGGAAATAAGAGGTCAGGACTTTGTATATTGCGAAGTCGATTTTGGACTCTGTCAAGGCAGGAAAGAGTTATCTTGGCGAGAACCTATCCAGATGTGTTAGCAATATTCCATCTTATGACGTATATGCCAATCTGCGCATAACATAGGCATGACTACACTTATTCTAACGTCTTTTAGAACTTGACGTCTCTTTCTGCTCATATCGTGATTCGACCCCTCGGGGTTAATGCCATCAAAATGAGGAGGAAGAAAAGAATTTAAAAAAATTATAAGACAGTCTCGCCTGACAAAGTTGTTCTACAACGAAAGCTTGCAAAAACAAAAATTAAATAAATGAATTTTTCATTTAAATTGCACGATTGTTGATTTTCAAAATATTTAACTTAAATACATTATCATGCATGCTTCAAATATGTTGTCAATTTACATATTTGTTTTTTTTTTTGTTTGCTTCTTACATCAAGTGGCTTCTTGCCTTGTCTGGAGCGATTTACATTTTTTTATAAAATGTATCTTATATAGAGATCCAGTGTTAGCCTTAGAAAGGGGCCTTTTGATTTCTGAGATCTTAGTTAACTTAAATGTAAATAAAGGGCGCCCTGGGCGGACCTTCCTCAAATGTAGCAACAGTACTTCTTCTTAGGACGTATTCGACTTATCAATGAGAAAATCGCTTCAGGTGGCAGGTACTTTTCGGGGCTGTGGAATGAAACGGTTATATTCCCAGCGACCTTAGCAACATGATACGACAAAATAACTAGAAAATATATAACAGAAATTACGGAAAGACATATGAGTGCTGAAAAAAGGGGCTAGCAAAATGAACCATACAAAAAGCAGCGAAACTGGGTATAAACAGGTAAGAAAAGAAAAATTGGAAAAGAAACTACTACATGAACGATTTATAAGACTAGTTAAAAAAATGTGCCAAAAAAACACACGAATATAACTACGAAAAGGATAGTTCAACAGAGAAACGGAATCGCTACTGACAGCTGCACAAAACTACGCGATCAGAACGAAGTAATGCAATAAACTGGAAAAAAATGAATACAAAAACAGACATGGTTGCGTGGTAAAGGCAGCTAACTGGGAAATATGCAAGTATAAGCACTTTGAATATGCAAGTATATGCACTTTGAATATGCAAGTATATGCACTTTGAATATGCAAGTATATGCACTTTGAATATGCAGACAAATGGACGATGGGCAAACCGGAGTCAGAGAATATAACTACGAAAAGGGTAGTTCAACAGAAAAACGGAATCGCTACTGACAGCTGCACAAAACTACGCGCGCAGAACGAACTATATAAATGCCAAAATCCAGGAAAACAGCAAATGTAGACTATGTGGACAAAGAGATGGAATGGGAAATCACATAATAAGTAATACAAAAAACTGGGAAACAAATGAATACAAAAACAGACATGGTTGCGTGGTAAATGCAGTTAACTGGAGAATATGCAAGTATATGCACTTTGAATATGCAAGTATATGCACTTTGAATATGCAGACAAATGGACGATGGGCAAACCGGAGTCAGAGAATATCACTACGAAAATGATAGTTCAACAGAGAAACGGAATCGCTACTGACAGCTGCACAAAAGTACGCGATCAGAACGAACTATATAAATGCCAAAACCCAGGAAAACAGCAAATGTAGACTATGTTGACAAAGAGATGGAATGGGAAATCACATAATAAGTAATGCAACAAACTGGGAAAAAATGAATAAAAAACAGACATGCTTGCATGGTAATACAGTTAACTGGAGAATATGCAAGTATATGCACTTTGAATATGCAAGTATATGCACTTTGAATATGTAGACAAATGGTACAGAGACAAACCGAGTTCAGAAAATATTTTCAAAACATGTTTATTCCCGAAACCTGGTTTCTTCGTTGACCTATCGCCATTATTTAAATTTCTTCTCGCTTATTGGACAAAACAAATAATCATTCTCACTCGTTCCGTGACGCCTCGCCAATCAGAGAACCTCGATTTGACAGTTGCTGTTCGTTAGATTAATTATTCCTCGTTTTCTTTGTCTCTTTGTGTTAAAATCCAATTATTATATAAAAAAAAAACCTACACACCATTTACACAGCGATCGATCGCCTGATTGATTTATCCCTCTGTCAAATTGTTTATCGCATTTTGTTTATGACACTCGCATTGTATTTCTGCCTGTATATAAAGTTCTAATATATATACAAGTTCTAATATATATTCCATGAAAAATGTCAGTATACTGAAATCATATGCCTTTAATAGGGTTACGATGAAAATTCATATACACTAAATGTACAAAAGCAAGGAAATTCCCAAATTTTTACACTTTCATTGTCATTAAGGGTATGCGAGCACAACAGGGCTATGTATTTTACTGGTAGGATATTTTCTTCAGCGCACCTCACACACTTCATCCACTCATGCATAGAGATTTATACTGTAGTGATGTGATAATGAAATGGTTTGGTTGATATGTAGTTATACCCTTAATTAATGACAATAAAAGTGTAAAAATTTGGGAATTTCCTTTCTTTTGTAAATTTAGTGTATATGAATTTTCATCTTAACCTTATTAAGGGCATATGATTTCAGTATAATGGCATTATTCATGGAATGTCACTACTTTTGTAAAGGCTATGCCTCAATACAATGGTCATTTTTAAGTTTTTTTTAATTTTCTGGAAAACTAAGGTATGTGGTAAACTGAAATTAAAATGCCATCAACTAGACCCTAGAACCTATATCTCTGCCAAAAATTAGCTGAATCCATCAGATAGTTGATGAGATACAAGGTGGCAAATACGTACGTACACACAGATAACAGTATTTCATGACTGAACTTTCTGGATCTCTGGGTTGCCTTGACTAATGATGCTGAAATTCTAGACACTTATAGAACTTATCAAATAAAAATGTTGTGCAAAGTTTTAACTAATTTAGTTTATTGGTTTTTGAGTTATGATTGATCAAAGAAATGAGATTTCCAGCATAGGCCATTCTTGAAGTCTATTGAGGGATAGAGCGCTCTCGCGCTTCCCTTGATAAGTTCTAATCTTTATAAAGCCATAATATATATAAGTCATAATATATATATAATTTATAATATATATATATGTTTATATATAAAGTTTTAATATGTATGTTATAATTTATATAAGTTCTCATATATAAAGTTTTAATATATATAAGTTCTAATATATATAATATAAGTTCTAATATATATAACATAAGTTCTAATATAATATATATAAATTTTAATATATACAAGTTCTAATATATATAAAGTTCTAATATACACTGTATATATCGATATGATAAAGAATAATGAAAACAAATAGGTATAGTGTTTACTTTCACCAGCCATTAAATATGCTCGTCTCGTTTCTCATACTTCAGAATATTCTATCTTTCTCTCTTTTCCGGTTGTAATGGCGTCGATTTGTCTGTGAATTTAAATTGATCAGTCGGTTTTATATTAGCATTCATTTCCTAGTTTACCTCTCCCGGTGGTCCTGTGTATGGTGTGGGGGCACTTTATACTAACACACCGCTATATTTAGAAATGATAGTATTTTGTGCATGTGGATTTATTTAGTAGTAGGAAAAGTGATAGAGTGTAGGAATACAGGGAAACAACTGAGAAGATGGTATGATAATGTATTGTATGGGATTGCATTGTTTTAATGGGGACAGCTCGTGTTACAACAAGACACAAGTGAACAAAGACAACCCTCCGTCTCTTTAAGAGGCAAAGACTATGAAGCTGCATCAGACAAACACATTTAGTCATCCACACTATGCAATAATAATTAATTTAGTCATCCACACTATGCAATAATAATTAATCAATAAAAATAGAGTATGATTTCATGTGTAATATGTAGATATAATTTTCTTTAATTGGCTATAAAAAGATCACAAGGTCAAAAGTAAGCTGGTGATACCAGATCAGGCTGCCCTGTGGCTCCCTGAGACGAAATTCATCTACATTGACGTTTTTTTTTTTTTTGTAAAACTTAATTATGTTCTACAAAACCAAAAACAAAAACAACAGCCCCTCTCCCTTTCTCCCTCCCCTTTTTTATTTTATTTTTAGAACTTGAAGCATAAATCTTTTACTATAATGACCAGATTCGCCATTAAATAACCCAAAAAGGGTTGATATGCCGTAAAACAAAACTACCAAACCAAAAACGATGATTAAACATTTGAAGATATAAAGAACTTGAAGCATAAAAACTTTTACTATAATGACCAGATTCGCCATTAAATAACCCAAAAAGGGTTGATATGCCGTAAAAAAAAACTACCAAACCAAAAACGATGATTAAACATTTGAAGATATAAAGAACTTGAAGCATAAAAACTTTTACTATAATGACCAGATTCGCCATTAAATAACCCAAAAAGGGTTGATATGCCGTAAAACAAAACTACCAAACCAAAAACGATGATTAAACATTTGAAGATATAAAGAACTTGAAGCATAAAAACTTTTACTATAATGACCAGATTCGGCATTAAATAACCCAAAAAGGGTTGATATGCCGTAAAACAAAACTACCAAACCAAAAACGATGATTAAACATTTGAAGATATAAAGAACTTGAAGCATAAAAACTTTTACTATAATGACCAGATTCGCCATTAAATAACCCAAAAAGGGTTGATATGCCGTAAAACAAAACTACCAAACCAAAAACGATGATTAAACATTTGAAGATATAAAGAACTTGAAGCATAAAAACTTTTACTATAATGACCAGATTCGCCATTAAATAACCCAAAAAGGGTTGATATGCCGTAAAACAAAACTACCAAACCAAAAACGATGATTAAACATTTGAAGATATAAAGAACTTGAAGCATAAAAACTTTTACTATAATGACCAGATTCGGCATTAAATAACCCAAAAAGGGTTGATATGCCGTAAAACAAAACTACCAAACCAAAAACGATGATTAAACATTTGAAGATATAAAGAACTTGAAGCATAAAAACTTTTACTATAATGACCAGATTCGCCATTAAATAACCCAAAAAGGGTTGATATGCCGTAAAACAAAACTACCAAACCAAAAACGATGATTAAACATTTGAAGATATAAAGAACTTGAAGCATAAAAACTTTTACTATAATGACCAGATTCGCCATTAAATAACCCAAAAAGGGTTGATATGCCGTAAAACAAAACTACCAAACCAAAAACGATGATTAAACATTTGAAGATATAAAGAACTTGAAGCATAAAAACTTTTACTATAATGACCAGATTCGCCATTAAATAACCCAAAAAGGGTTGATATGCCGTAAAACAAAACTACCAAACCAAAAACGATGATTAAACATTTGAAGATATAAAGAACTTGAAGCATAAAAACTTTTACTATAATGACCAGATTCGGCATTAAATAACCCAAAAAGGGTTGATATGCCGTAAAAAAAAACTACCAAACTACCATACCAAAAAGATCACAAGGTCAAAAGTAAGCTTTGATACAAAAAAAAAAAACCCGTCCCAGGACAGGTAAAATGATTATCCTGAACAGAACAGTTTTGCACCACTTTTATGTCCCCTTACGAAGATTAAAATAAAACTACAATGATATTAAATGTTTATATCTAGAATCCTTATTCCAATTTTGATAAAAATTCATTACAAGATTTTGATACTAGATAAAATGTTAGGGTTAGATAAAGGGGTTTTCAGAAGAAATTGAAATTCAGTTACAGCAGTTTAAATGTAATGTGAACAAGCATCTTGCTGTCAAACTCTCCACCCACGTGTGCCCAGAAAATCTAGTTCATATCATAGTAACGCCTGCTGCTTCAGTGGAAATATGCCTTTTTAGGGGGCGAACGAAAGTATTAAAAAATGTGTTAATAGAAACACATTACCGCAGAACTGCTTATCTGTGTATTACCACGTTGTCTTCTTTTCATACCTGTGATTGATGTTACTACTCCCACAAACGAACATCAGGACAAACATTCACACGGTACATGAATTGGAGCAAATACATAGAAGACATTGCCAAGACTGCTGCAAAAAAATTCGGCTCCCTCTTTACGTCGAGGGGGCACCAGATGAGCCAGTTTATCGGAGCACAATCCATTGAAGTATTTGTAAAATAAAGCAAAAAGAGTACAACATTGCGACGATGGAGCTTGGTTGACAGTGAGGGACCTATTAAGTTGGCGACTCTTTTTTGGACCTTGTCAAGGAGGGAGAGACTAGTAGATGATGCATCTGCCCAGATGTGGCAACAATACTCCATGCATGGGCGGATGGTGGCTTTGTAGAGATACAGGATGATGTCAGGTATGAGGAGTTTACTATCACGGTAGAGGGAGTCCACCTTCTTTGCTGCAGCCTTGGCAATGTCTTCAATGTGTATATATATATATGTATAACTGCAGTAATGGTCCTCTGAAGAGAAGAATTATCTTTGAAAACTCATGAGCTAAGGACTTAAGGATACTTTGCATGAACTTTGAATTCTAATAAAATTTGATTGACACCTTATTTTATTACTTCATTTTATATTATAATATTATATATATATATATATATATATATATATATATATATAATCCAGGTAAAGTTAACATCCACAGGATATGAATCCAAAGAATTTTAACCGGGCTTATAAAAAATGCTCAATATCAAACAGGGCCTTTATATATATAAGTAAACCTTAGAATTGAAAGATAGAAAAAAAAACTAAGACAAATAAAAACAAAAAAAAGGAAAAAAAAACAATATTATAGCCTAATGTATTAACATCCCAATTGAAACCAGACGGGGAAAGCGTTAACAACATATCGAGACGCTTTCAACAGCCAACAAGAAAATTCAGACATTAGCTGTGTGTTTTGTGACTTCCTCTTCCCTTTCCCCTCCTTTTTATTTTTAATTTTCTTCCACTCCTCTCTCCCACCCACTTCCCTTTCTCCTTACTTTTCTCTATCCTTAATGAATTTATAATTTATATTTCTATATTTATATATTCTATCTTATATTTCATTGTACTCCATTTCATTTTATTTTATATTTGACTTTCAACGGTCTCAAATCTAACCACGTGACTTTCCAAATTAAAAATTTTCCTTTCTTTTCCTTCTTTTGCAACATCCTTATTTCATTTCATTTTATTTAATATTTGACTTTCAACGGTCTCAAATCTAACCACGTGACTTTCCAAATTCAAAACGTTCCTTTCTTTTCTTTCTTTGCTGCATCCTTATTTCATTTCATTTTATTTAATATTTGACTTTCAACGGTCTCAAATCTAACCACGTGACTTTCCAAATTTAAAATGTTCCTTTCTTTTCTTTTTTTGCAGCAGCCTTTATGCTTTCAATCAAGCGACGCCTTTTTTTTTTAATTCCGATTTTCGAAAAATGAATTGTTTTTAGTTTTCTGGTAGCCTTTCTCTTTCATTTCCCAATTTTAGAGATTGGAATATATTCGTCAATACATTTTGACGGTGGGCAAGTATGTCTTGTTTGGCACACTCGGTTTTATCAAAATGGCAGAAGCCAATATTCGAAATATCAAACGTTTATTTGTACAAGGTTTACAAAGGACGTCCAATAAAAAAAATAGGATACGGAAATCAGTTGAAATCAAATATATTGTCAAATCGTTCCATGTTTTTATTTAGGTCTTTTAATACGATTCATAATAGGAGTGTGTCCATTTTGTTTTGTTTGTATTCATGTACGCGTGTATTGGCATGTGATAACAGATCTATGTATACAGAAAAAGAACAATACACGTGTACATATGCACGTCTATTGATCTTCATTGTATATTTTCGTACATCCAAAGAAACATCACAGATGATATTACGATAAACATTGTTCATAATAATTGAATTCTAGTTTTTGGCATTCGATATCACACACACACACACACACACACACACACACATATATATATATATATATATATATATATATATATATATATATATATATATATGTATGAGAAAGTAAGGATGAGAGTAATCCGACGTAATGGGAAATGAAAAAGCAAAAACCAAGAGATTATTTGTTTATATATTCATCAACGTTTCGTCTTTATTTGTAAGCCTTCTTCAGGATTATAATTTTAAGAAAGATGTCATGCAAGTACATCGAAATATTGGGTAGACATGATGGCTCGATGAGAAAAAGTAGTAGCCGTGGCTGCTGACAGCACTGGACTCCCCCTTTTTTCACTCACAGCCATCCACATTCACTCACAGCCATCCACATTCACTCACAGCCATCCACATTCATTTCACTCCCTGTCACTGACTTCTCTCAGCCCGGACCTTAGTCCAGTGCTGTCAGCAGCCACGGCTACTACTTTTTCTCATCGACCCATCATGTCAACCCAATATTTCGATGTACTTGCATATATATATATATATATATATATATATATATGGGAAAATGAAAAAGGAAAACCAAAAAATGGATGTTTTTTATGTGTACATCAACGTTTCGTCTTTATTCATAAGACTTCATCAGGATGATAAAATAGAGAAAAAATGTCATGCAAGTTCAGATACATGTAGGGTAGACATATTGGGAAACATAGAATGAAATAGTGGCCAACTGCTGGGTGGACGTCCGTATTTGTTGGAGAAATAGAAATGAATGTAGAAAAGAATGAGTGGGGAAAAAATGGAAGGATGGGGTGAGCCAGGACTACTGTGGCTGGTGGTAAGAGAAAGAGGTGGGGGATGAGCAGGGGTAAAGTGGATGGCAGAGAGGGAGGTGAGGAAGAGGGGGGGGGAGGTGTTTGACCAGATGGCTGCGGTTCATTCTTTTCTACATTCATTTCTATTTCTCCAACAAATACGGACGTCCACCCAGCAGTTGGCCACTATTTCATTCTATGTTTCCCAATATGTCTACCCTACATGTATTAGTACTTGCATGACATTTTTTCTCTATTTTATCATCCTGATGAAGTCTTATGAATAAAGACGAAACGTTGATGTACACATAAAAAACATCCATTTTTTGGTTTTCCTTTTTCATTTTCCCATATATATATATATATATATATATATATATATATATATATATATATATAAAATTTAGGCAAACATTATTAAATAACAGGGGTGTTTTTTTTATATTTGCAATTTTCTGAATTGTCCATTTTGTGTTTCGGTTAAATTCCAATTCCGTTGGTTTCTTGTTCCATTTTCTTTCGTTTTTTGAGAGTACTTTCGATTTGATTCGTCAACTCATCTTCAGGCGGTGTTAGTTTGTGTTTTCTAAAATCTTTACTGTTGAGTTTTTTATTATTATAACGGCCAGTAATTTACAACTTAAAATGAGCGTCTATAATATTGAGATGTTACATGAGAGCGTGATTACGTTCTAAGAGCGTGCAAGACATATTTCTGAACGCCGATTTCTAGTTGAGAATAAATGAATTAAAAATCTTATTCATATTTGCAAAATATAACAGACAGAAACATATTCGGCAATTTAATTGGCTAATTTATGAGATGATCAAGTGTTCAGTTTCAGAAAGTAGATTTGTCTCCTTCCAGTCAAAGAATTGTTGTAAAGAATAGACGTCGGCCGTTAGTTGTCTAACTATCGATAGCTCTAACCGAAACGCACACACACACACACACACACACACACACACATATATATATATATATATATATATATATATATATATATATATATATATATAAATAGAAAGGAGTAGACACATTATTATAAACCATTGTTTCGTAAAGGTATAAACATTTTTTGAAAAACCATAACAATGTAATTTGTTGAAATAAATAAATAACATTTATTTATTTAAAACTGAGCTTTCGCAATGTTTATACCTTTACGAAACAATGGTTTATAATAATGTGTCTACTCCTTTCTATTCAAAATGGCTGAACCGCGCCCTTAAGACACGGACATTCTTTCTCACCAAGTCAATACCACAAGACGATGAAAAAGAAGAAGAAAAAAACTCTCTGACGAGGAATATTTTATATTCGAAAGCTCAGTTTAAAATAAATAAATGTTATTTATTTATTTCAACAAATTACATTGTTATGGTTTTTCAAAAAAATGTTTATATATATATATATATATATATTTTTTTTTTTTTTTTTTTTTTTTTTTTCGGCCAGCCTTCGTCGCAGTTTGATATATAGATCGAGAGGACTTTGATATTTAATGACAAATATATGACCAAAAACAGTAAAATAAGCTCCTAAATGTCGTATGAATTCGATTAAATGTTACAAAAATTCTCTCCTGATATTAAATTGAAAATTGATATTGTTGATCCATGATTTCTCAACTTTTTTTCATGCACATAATTTAATGTTGGAATATTTGCAGTTTTTTTACAAGAGAATATTATTGTGTTCCTGGATAAGCATCTAAGAGGGGTTCCATATACAAAAGAATATATTTCGCTATCCAATATTCACATCTAGGAATCATTTTGACGGATTTCATACACACATATGTATGTATGTATGTATGTATGTATGTATGTATGTATGTGTGTATGTATGTATGTATGTATGTACATATATATATATACATATACAATATATATAATATATATATATATATTTCTAGAGATGAAAGATGAGAATAAAAAATTGTAAAGAACAATATTTATTAGAACATCACAAGTTCAGAGCAATGAGCTTCATATCCTTAATCCATGGATTTTCAAAGATAACTCTTTTCATCAATCTTTGATGAAAGGAGTTTATCTTTTAAAATCCATGGATTAAGGATATTAAGCTCGTTGCTCTGAACTTTTAATGTTCTAATAAATATTGTATCTTTACAATTTTTTATTCTTATCTTTCATCTCTAGAATCGATTGCTCTATTCAATATATTGAGCTTTATATTATTAAACGATAATTCAATTATCTTTAATTTAATTCAACATTTAAATATTATATATATATATATATATATATATATATATATATATATATATATATATATATATACAATATTTACGTCTTACGTCAATCAACCTTGTTTCTTCATAACCCCCGTTTTTCTCATCTGAAGGATAATTTAAAAAGATACAATAAACCTATCTCGTATTCCCTCCCCCCTCCTCTCCTCCTCCCCTTCCTCTCCCTTCATAATTTAAATAAATTCGAGTCGCTACCAACGTTAGCCTCCACCCTATTCACATTAATTGTAATATCTCTCCCACTAGCTAATTATTTTATACTACAACCGCCGTTTGCCACTTCCACCATCAATTTGTATTTCATGATTTGATTTATTTCTTAAGCGGCCGAAAATTTTAAGCCGGCAGCCGGCGCCACCTATCCATTTCAAACATTTTGTACTTGTGTGTTGTTTACTTTCAGGCAATTATCCTGAAGAAGTCTTGAAATAAAGACGAAACGTTGCTGAATACATAAATAATAGTTTTTGGTTTTCCTTTTTTAATTTGCATATATATATATATATATATATATATATATATATATATATATATATATATATGTAGAAAGAATATGTGCGCTTAACTCAGACGTTATTATTTTAATAAAAATAAAAAAACCATAAGATCCCTTTCGATTGCTTTAGTTAAATATAAGATGTTAATTCCTACTCGCTCTGTAATGGGTGTTCAAACTGGCTGCAACCACCACTCTCTCTGATTGTGTTCGAAGTGTCGAGGATAAATTCAGTTTTCTATCAGTCTCAAAAATGTAATTGTCAAGTTGGATGCTTGAATAAAACCGCAAGGTTGAAATAAATTATTGCATCGACAATCATGTAATTTCGTGTTATTATATTTTACGTTATTATTGCTCTGTTTACCACATTGAGCTCTCTTACCCGGATTTCTTCCTGGAATTATTCCATTTTAACACTATATATATATATATATATATATATATATATATATATATATATATATATGTGTGTGTGTGTGTGTGTGTGTGTGTGTGTACATAGATAGATAGATAGATAGATAGATAGATAGATAGATAGATAGATAGATAGATAGATAGATGAAAGAAGAGAGATAAAAATGTACGAAAGAAAAATTTATTTCAACTTCGATTGTTCAATGCAAGGTGTACTCGGTAAAAACATGTTTATCATTCTTTCCTTAAGCCAAAGCTTTTCAAAGATTAAAATCTTATTATCAGAGGAATTACATAGATAGATAAGTTGGCAGTGGAAAGCCACAATTCATTTTTTTTTAATATGAACCAATGGAGAGTGAGACTGTGCGTGTAAAAAGATATGGGGTCTGTCCAGTTGGTAAATGTCTGTTGATAAGGTGTCCAGTGACAAGAGATTTAAAGGTGGAAAAGAAGGGTTTACGTTATATATATATATATATATATATATATATATATATATATATATATATATATATATATATATATATATATGGGAAAATGAAAAAGGAATATATATATATATATATATATATATATATATATATATATATATATATATATATATATATATATATATATGGGAAGAGAAGGATGAAGGTAATCCGACGTGATGGGAAAATGAAAAAAGGAAAACCAAAAAATGGATGTTTTTTATGTGTACATCAACGTTTCGTCTTTATTTATAAGACTTCATCAGGATGATAATATAGAGAAAAATGTCATGCAAGTACAAATACATGTAGGGTTGACATATTGGGAGGAAAAAAATAAAATAAAATAATGGCCACTACTGGGTGGACGTCCGTACTTGGTGGAGAATAAAAATGAATGTTGAAGAAAATGAGTGGGGAAGAAGTGGAAAGATGGGGGTGAGCAAGGACTACTGTGGCTGGTAGTAAGAGAAAGAGGTGGGGGATGAGCAGGGATAAAGTGGATGGCAGAGAGGGGGTGGAGGAGAGGGAGGAAGGAGGTGTTTGACCAGATGGCTGCGGTCAAGACTGAAGGGGAAAAAGTAAGTTGGAATGTTTGTGTGTGGGGGGTGTATGCAGAGAAAAGGAGGGTGGGTAGAGAAGGAGGGGGGCTGTGATTTTGGTGGATGGGCGAAAGTTATGGTCTTAGAGAGCGTTTTGAGAAAATGAGGGGATTTAAGAAGGGGGTATGGAAGAGTGAAGGTACGAAAGAAATAGTTGAGAGGGGGAATGGTTGTTTTTATCTACAGGCTATTTCATACTTTATTTTATTATATACGTAATAAAATAAACACTGACACGCAAATAAAGAAAAGACAAAAGAAAACGACTACCCGATCCCCTCAAGTTATCAGTGTCTTTCGCACTGCCATAACTCGTCAATATTCGTAAATCATGTATTACTCCGCCAAATCTATTAGCACTTTCACATGACGGCGTAAACTCTGGTCTGTGGCAAATTCTTCAAAGCCGATATTCGTCGCTTCTCTCAGGCGGTTTCTTGCCGACAAGTTCTATATTATTTAATTGACAGATATTGTCGAACTGAATAACTCTGCAGAAATCTAAAATGTTGTTTTTCTTATTTATCCGAACTATATTTATATCAACACCCCCTAGCTATACCTAATTCAATTATACGATGAAAAAAATCACATTCTTTATATATTATACAATAAAATATTTTCACATACCGTAAATATATACTCAAATATATACTCATATATATACTCATATATATATACTCATTTTTTTGGCATTTTGGCCAAGATCAAAGTGTGGTATCTGTTCCGATGGATGCTGCACCCCATACTGGTGTTGTCTTGGCCTTCGGAGCTTGATTTGCGCCGGTCAATGGGTCTGTCCTGTGACGTTCTGGGAGGTCCACCTACCCAGGCTTTGTAAGAGTAAGTTTGTTGCTTGCTGCCTGAGGCGCCCCTACCGGGGAATGCCGACGGGGCTACCCAGGGAATTTTTAAACCCCAATTTCCCGACCTTGGGTCGCATCTTGCTTGTGTGAGTAAGATAAAAACTGGCCTTGTGCCTAACTCTTGGAGAGAAGTGAATCAATACTCATTTCTTGGCCTTTTGGCTAAAATCAAAGTGTAGTATATGTTCTGATGGATACTATACCCCATAAACTGGTATTGCCTTGGCCTTCGGGGCTTGATTTACGCCGGTCTATGGGTCTGTCCTGTGCACTTCTAGGAGGTCCACCCTCCCAGGTTTTGCCTCCCCTCTTTGGGGAGGAGTAAGTTTATTGCTTACTGCCTGAAGCGCCCCTACCGGGGAATGCCGTCGGGGCTGCCCAGACAATTTTTAATGGCCAGAGTGCTCACCTTCTCGGGCGCTGGCTTTTCAAGTCCAACTTTCCCGACCCGATCTTGGGTCACATCTTACTTGTGGGAGTAAGCTAAAACTGGCCTTGTGCCTAACCTCCTGGGGAAGAGGTGAATAAATACTTTTGTTCTTGGGTTCCAATCGTGCGATTTGAGTTATTAGTTGATTGATAACTCGCTAAGGATGTAACGTGTAGATAATATTTAAATGTTGACGCCAATCCTCATCGGGCCGTGACTACAATCGTTCCAGCCTGCCGACGATTCCACTGGGCACAGAGATTTACTAAAGATGTCTAAATCTGCCCTTTTGGATGAAACCGCGGTACATTTCTGACATATGTAATATACAGTATTTAAATTATATATATATATATATATATATATATATATATATATATATATATATATATATATATATATATATATAGTAATCCAGTTAAGGTAAACATCCACAGGATAGGAATCCAAAGAATTTCAACCGGCCTTATAAAAAGTGCTCAATATTAAATAGAGCTTTTACATTTATTTATTTATATATATATATATATATATATATATATATATGTGTGTGTGTGTGTGTGTGTGTGTGTGTGTGTGTGTGTGTGTGTGTGTGTGTGTGTGTGTGTCGAGGGAATGTCAGATTGAATTGAAATAAAGGTTTCATTTCCTCAAGGTAACCTCAAATTAGTGACACCTTCGCACGCCATAATTGATTTCAATTGGCCGACAACTGACAGACAATGTGACAGGTGAACGCATATGCGATGAACCATTTCGGTCCCCAGGAGTCGAGGTAACAAGCCGTCAGCAGAAGAATTTGAGGCGACACGGGGTTGTAATAGCGAGTAAAAAGAAAGAAAACAGAAATAGTAAAGAGAATCAGAGAAAATGAAAATCCGTTCGGAGTCCTTGGTGAATTGCCCGGGCAATTCCGGAAAGAAGAAAAAAAAAAGACATCACCTCGCAAGAATTTTTGACACAAACGAGTGCGTGAATTGTTTCGACGTTGATGGGTTTGTCATTGACATGACACACAACAACATACACATACACCATCCTCGAATGTCTTCGCTCTCTCCGTACAAGGGTGTGTCAGGACAACCTGTTATGAAGATACTTCACCCTACAAGTAACCCCTGACTAAATATTCAAAATAACATAGTATTCAAAGCCCAAATAAGATCCCCTCGAAACAGCTATACACTGGCTCATACGAGGAATGGTGCACCTTTTCCAAGTAATGTTACCTCAAGTAAAAGCACTTAGCTGGATACTCCACTAGACTAAATGAATCCATGTAATGCAATCCGGTAAGACCCAGAGACCACAAGAAAAATATACTATAACATAGACACCGAACAACTGTTTTCAAACAATTTTTGTTTGTTTTGTTTTCTTATTTTAACGAAAACAAACTGTATATAAGCAAATGTCTCTTGGTTAATAGTTTCGTCAACTCTCGGGCGCGTCCGAGATCTGGCCGAACGTTGACGACGCGAAGTCACGGAAACATGATGCGTGAGCTATAAGAGTACCATCAATAACTTTAACCTTTTCGTCTTCCCTCCTACTTCCTGTGCAGACGTGAACCGACGTACTGTCGATACGTAAGCTTTCTCCGTTACTTTAAGAGCGATGTTTAATTTCTTCAGACATTGTTATTTTCTTCAATCGGATTGTTCATGAGTTAGACAGAGTAAGAAAGAATTTAATTTTTTTTAAAATGACATCATTATCCTTCTCCGTCACAGAGATGTCATACAGAGATGTCATACAGAGATGTCATACAGAGATGTCATACTCGGATGTTGCGATTAATGGTGGCGCTCGTGCGGCTGCAAAAACTCCTCCCATTTTAATTTTTCGTAGTTCATCTTTAGTTAAACGTTACCACATAGAAAAACACGTGCGTGTACACACACACTCACGTATAGAGTTTGAATTACCTACTGGGGAGTTTGAATTACCTACTAGGCACCATCCTCGAGCGTCTTCGGTCTCTCTATACAAGGGTTTGTCATGCTAACCTGACATGATGATACATCACCCTACCATTAAACCCTGGTCGAATATTTTTTTTAAAACATAGTATTCGAATCCCAAATAAAATCACCTCGAAACGGCTATACACTGGCTCATACGAGGAATGGTGCACCTTCTCCAAGTAATGTTACCTCAAGTAAAAGCACTTAGCTGGATACTCCACTAGACTAAATGAATTCATGTCATACAATCCGGTAAGACCCAGAGACCACAAGAAAAATATACTATATCATAATTTACTAAAAACAGAAAATAGAAAGAGAATCAAAGAAAATGAAAATCCGTTCGAAGTCCTTGGTGAATTGCCCGGGCAATTCCGGAAAGAAGAAAAAAAAGACATCACCTCGCAAGAATTTTTGACACAAATGGCTCAAGTGCGTGAATTGTTTGGACGTTGATGGTTTTGTCATTGACATGACACACAACAACATACACATACACCATCCTCGGGTGCCTTCGAGCTGAACATACATACATACATACAGAAGAGTTTGAATTACCTACTAGGCACCATCCTCGAGTGTCTTCGGTCTCTATGTACAAGGGTTTGTCAGGACAACCTTACATGAGGATACTTCACCCTACAAGTAACCCCTGACTAAATATTCAAAATAACATAGTATTCAAAGCCCAAATAAGATCCCCTCGAAACAGCTATACACTGGCCCATACGAGAAATGGTGCACCTTTTCCAAGTAATGTTACCTCAAGTAAAAGCACTTAGTTCGATACTACACTAGACTAGATGAATTCTTGTCCTGGAATCCGGTAAGACCAAGATACCACAAGAAAAATATACTATAACATAGTTAACTGGTCAATTGGGGAGAGTAAAATTAATATTTTTCACTTCTTTACTACCTCAACATTTTAGTAAAGGTTAACTTTAATAAAATATTCGAATATCTATGTATCTCATATAGAGATCAAGTGTTAGCCTCAGGAAAGAGGGCTTCTTTATTTCTGAGAACTTTAACTGAAGTAAAATGAAACCAAGAAAGCTTACCCGGTGTTAACCAATAATGAATGATGACTCCTCTGCACTCATGAATAACCCTAACCCTAACCTTAATCCTAACCCTAACCCCTAACAACTAACCCTAACCCTAACAACTTACCCTAACCCTAACTCTAACCTTAACCCTAAGCCTAACCCCTAACCCTAACCCTAACTCTAACCTTAACCCTAACCCATAACCCCTAACCTATAACCAATAACCCCTAACCTATAACCCCTAAACCTAACCCTAACCCTAACTCCTGCTCCCAGTTCTCAACCTAACGTTCCAATGTTCTGTATTGTTCAAGATTGCATATTCTTCCTTATTTTTCTAAACGTTTTAGAGTTAAAGGGGAGCTTTAATAGAATATTCGAATATCTATGGATCTCATGTAAAGATCAAGTGTTAGCCCCAGTAAAGAACCCTTGATTTCTGAGAAATTCGATTGAAGTAAAATGAAACACAAACATACATAGGTATTTTTACATACATATACATGTATATGTGTCTGTATATATATATATATATATATATATATATATATATATATACAAAAATATTTGTTATTGTTTATTATCTATGTACGTATACGTTTCGTCCCTTTTCAAGCGAGACTCATTAGCATAGAGATATGACTATTCACTACCGGTCGTACGATTCGAAACCCTGGATTACAAGTATTTTTCAACTTAAATCCAACGTCGTTAACCGCGCGGCCAATATTTGAATAGCCGATAAACACTGATAATTTAACACATTTAAAAGCGACTTGATGTCCAGGCATTCTACTTCTATTAAAGCAGGAATGATGCATATAAAGTAAGTGACGTCATGCTGTATTTGTACTACCATTTAGAGTGCTCTACTTATTTTACGAGGAGCGACAAATATAAAATATTTGTTATTGTTTATTATCTATGTACGTATACGTTTCGTCCCTTTTCAATCGAGACTCATCAGCATAGAGATATGACTATTCACTACCGGTCATACGATTCGAAACGTTGGAGTACAACCGAAACATGTATGCACATACGTAACCAATAATGTTTGTATAAATAAAGATTTATATATATATATATACTGTTGTGTAGTTTATACATATATATATATATATATATATATATATATATATATATATATATATATATATATATATATAATAATGGTAATAATCCAGGTGAAAAATATCCACAGGGTGGTAATCCAGAGAATTTATTGAGCACTATATATATATATATATATATATATATATATATATATATATATATATAAATCTTTATTTATACAAACATTATTGGTTACATATGTGCATACATGTTTCGGTTGTACTCTTCACAGAGAGTCAACCTCTTCAGACCAAAGAAGACAGAGAGGCACAATGGCAAAATCGGATAAGTGTATTTTTTTAGTACAACAAAAACACAGGAGAGATAATACCAACGGCGAAGTCCCAGATTGAGTCCTGATAAAAGTTTGGCAAATTGAAGTACAAAAAAAAGTAAAAACTCAGATGTTGAACTGATGACAAATTCAGAAACAAAGAAAAATCACCCCACAAGATAACCACTTACTCACGTTGCATCTTGTTTTCGCCCTCTTCCTTCGCCTCCGTTCCTCCTACACCATCCTTTTATGCAACCCTGACTTTAAACCCTTCCGCTCTCTTGTCTTAATGCTAACTTTTAAAAAGGTTCAATAAACATGTCTCATGTCCCTACTCTTCCTTCATGGTTTAAATTAACTCCGACCGCTACCAATGTTTGGCTCCACGAAAAATGTGGTGTGGGGGGGGGAACAGATGAAGAAGTGAAATCAAAATGGAAGAGGAAAAGAAAAGAGAAAAACTCAGCAGATTGTCATCTTTGAAAGGAGGAGTAATTAATTATGAAGGAAAACGGAGTATTTGAAGAAGTAAGCAATCGATATCAAGTCAAGAAGAGTATGAAATTGAAATTTAAAGTTTGTATTTTGTTTCTTTATGATACTTTTAGCTAATACAATTTGAAAGAAATCTGTCCTTTGGTCGATGTGGGTTGTAAAATAAGATACGAGGCTAACTTCAATGTGTCATCTTAGTTTAGTTCTGTGTTCACGTTTTATTATCGAAGATTTGTTAAATTCGTAGTTTTAAGGTAACAAGAGTGTAACCAATGCATTTTCATTGTCACCTAGCTTTATGGCTCTGTTGTGCTCATAAATTATTGTTAGGGGACGCTGAGTTTCGGAGATGTATGCCGCGATATAGTCATTACAATAGATTGTGGAAAGATGAGCCGGTATGTATTTTTTTTCATCATAGTTCACCCAAAACAAGGCAGACCGCCACTGTAGACGTAAGGGGCTACTGAGAAAAAAGGGTGACGGTTTGGTGGAGGGCAACCTAAATTAGGAGCTGCGCAGCGAGATGTCTGTTTACATTAGTTTTAAATGTCTGCATGTCAGTAACGTCAGGAAAGCAGAGAGCAGGGAGGGAGTTCCAGAGTCCAGCAGCACGAGGAAATAATCTTTTGGAGTAGAAAGCTCGTCGGCATCTGGGGACCTCCACAGTGTATGGATGTGATTTGGCAGATTGTCGGGTTGGTCTAGCGAATTTACTCGTGGGGGTACCAGAGCAGACAGCTCATCAGAGCACAATCCATTTAAGTACTTGTAAAACAGGAACAAGGATGCAACATTGCGGCGATGGGACAGGGGCTGGAGCTTGGTGGATAATGAAGGACCTATCAAGTTGGCAACTCTTTTTTTGACCTTGTCTAAGAGTGATAGACTAGCGGATGATGCACCAGCCCAGATGTGGTTACAATACTCCATGCATGGGCGGACGGTGGCTTTGTAGAGATATAGGATAATGTCAGGTGTTAGAAGTTTATTGACACGGTAGAAGGAACCCACCTTCTTTGCAGCAGCCTTGGTAATGTTTTTAATGCATTTATTCCAATTCATGTTATCTGTGAAAGTTAGGCCGAGGAGTTTGAATGATTAACTCTCATATATAAAATGGCGTTAGTGTTTTTATGCTTGTCGAATATATTTTTTAATTGTGTGTTGGATTGTATTGTTCTGACGCCATTTCTGGATAATGTGCTGCAAACGTTGTGTGTGTTGATAGATAGGGCGATGTCTAGGGTTAGGGTTAGGGCGACGTCCAGGGTGAGAGAATTTAGAATCTTAGAGTTTATTTTTCTATTTTGTAAGATGCGGAGGGCTTTCTTCTTTACATTTTAAATAAAATGTTTCAGATAGATAAAAAGTGTTATTTATGTAGCGATCGTTTGTTTTGTATTGGCTGTTGCAAATTGTAACTTTAACCTACGAAGTAAAACATTAAAAAAAAAAGTTTTCTTAATAGGTTTTATGTAAGGCAGCTTCACCCATCACAGCTAGAGGCTCATCAATAGATCGCCTTCTCAAGCAGATTAGACGAACTTCAGGTCTGGAATAAGAATTGCTATAGGGACCACACCCCTATACTACCAAGCATTACATGTATGTATATATATATATATATATATATATATATATATATATATATATATATATGAGCATATATGCGTGTAAACACAATATATTCTGATAAGTAAAGTAGTAAAAATATAACCCGCCATATTTGCAGAAGGTGTGTCTCGCAGATAAATTTATTAAAATGGACAAAAACGAAAATGTAAATTTAGAACTGGCGGAAGTGCTTATTTAAGTAAAACAAAGATGAGTAATATATATATATATATATATATATATATATATATATATGTGTGTGTGTGTGTGTGTGTGTGTGTGTGTGTGTGTATTGAGGCAGCATTTTTTCCTT
>OY744552.1:49879542-49912042 GCA_963556195.1 Sepiola atlantica
AAACAATAACAAATATATATATATATATATATATATATATACAGAGAGAGAGAGAGAGAGAGAGAGAGAGAGTGAGAGAGAGAGAGAGAGAGAGAAAGAAAAGTTAGTGTGAAGTTGTGTGGATGTTAGACCAATTCGCCGAACCAATCTAAATTAATGAACTGGTTTAAATAAATTAGTCTACCAAAACAGATCCGAATCTCATGAGGACAAGACTTGTTATGGCCAGAATAATAGACGAACCTATTAATCTCACGTGCGATGACATAGAGTAACTTATTAAACGAATTCACAGAATCAGTTAAATCAAGGTGCGAACATCGAATAACTTGGCGCTTACGGGGGGCGAATACAAATGATTAATCTAGATACCCGGTTAAACGTCAACCCACTTCTAAGACGCCGACTTAAGGTAGAAATCAAAAAATGTAAACCTCTATTTAGCAGTGGAAATTGCACTAGACCAACTCGACAATCAACTAAATCCCATTTATTCACTGTGGAGGTCCCCAGATGCCGGAGAGCTTTCTACTCAAATTGCTTCTTTCCTCGTGCTGCTGGCCTCTGGAACTCCCTCCCTGTCCCCTGTTTCCCCGACAGTACAGACATGCAGACATTTAAAACTAATGTAAACAGACATCTCGCTGCGCAGATCCCAATTTAGGTTGACCCCCCCCCCAAAAAAAAAACCTTTTCCCTTTTTTTCCTCAGTAGCCCCTTACGTCTACAGTGGCGGCCTGCCTTGTTTGGGGTGAACTATGTTAAAAAAAAAAATAATTAAAAAATAAAAAATAAAAATAAAAAATAAATAAAAAATAAAAATAAACAAAAATAAATAAAAAAATAAAAATATTAAAAATAAAAAATGAAAAATAAAAAAAATAAAAAAATAAAAAATAAAAAATAGAAAATAGAAAATAAAAAAATAAGTAAGTAATACAAATTAGTCCGTCTTCTACCACAATGGAAAGTGACTTCTCTATCTTCCATGCAAGTTCCTAGCGACCGGCGAAATTCCCATGGACAGAGTTTCGTTGCAAGCGTTCTCCACCTGTGAAACATTACCCAGGGACTGCTTCACTCTTTATTATAATTTTGTCATCTTCAAATCAAAAGTGAACAGGTCTTTGCGATTCACCGTAATCTAACGAAATACGTACTTTTGACCAATGCTAGTACTCCCATAATATTCCCCAGTTATCGACTGACAATCATTAACCCTTATCCTCGAGTCCTTCTTGGTCTTGATATGTGGTGACGAAATAGAAGAAAAATGCGAATTGATAAGAGTCCTGAACTTTATGAAAGCAGAGTTGGTGCGTATCTACATATGTAGAATCGTATATATCGAACTCTTTACATAAATACTAGGTCATCTATATGCACATCTATATGCAAATCTATATGCACATCTATATGCACATCTATATGCTTATCCCTTTTCTCTATATTTATATATTTGGTCCCTCGATTTATAAAATCGGGGGACTTATGTTTTGAGGCATGTCCGTCCGTCCGTCCGGATTTTTCTCCGCGACCATCCATTGAATTTCTCTGAAATTTTGCATGAAGTTGTAACTTTGGTCAGGTTAGAAAGTGACATTCTCCGATCAAAAACAAAAAAAAATCTGGTTAGCCGCCCCCCCCCCCCCAGGGGGTCAAAATGCCCCGAAATGGCAAAAAATGACATTTTTTGACACATAACTTTTCATCCATCCATTCAATTTCTCTGAGACTTGGCAAAAATGTGGAAGCAATTGTTCCTAATAGAAAATAAGTATCGCTGACCTTGGAAAAAATCTGCTTCGCGCACCCAGGGGGTCAAAAGCCCCCTAAAATGGCAAAAAATTACCCTTTTCTCCCATAACGTTTGATCCATCCATTCAATTTTTCTGAAACTTGGCCAAAATGTAGAAGCAATTGTTCTAGATGTTAAATGAGCATCCTTAACCTAAAAATATTCTGGTTCGCGCCCCCAGGGGGTCAAAGAGGGGTCAAAAATGCCCCAAATTGCCCAAATTTATTGCATTTTACACTCGCCACATCGAGTCACATACAGAGGGGGACCACGCACGCGCGGCTTGTTACTTAATATTAAGTTAATTATGTGTATATGCTTATATATTTCTATGTATAGAATTCAGTCCTAAACTAATTTATAGATCATTATGAATTTTGAAACACAGCTGCTAGGCGTCAGGGTTGTAATGTGGGCTATATTTATTTCAATTTAATTTCATTTACAGGGAGCAAAGAAGGATTAAAAGGCCTTTCGGTGAAAATTCAGATATCTCCGATTTTTACGAAATATTAAAAATTGGTATTAGACATCAATTTACAAACATTTCCTAAATGTAAGTTTCTTTGGAGTATTTTAATGTGTTTCGGTTGGTATAATACGGGTATAGCCTCCACTTCAAATATTTCAGATTTCCATTACAGCTGATATATTGTCATTAAATGTTAGACATTTCCTAGAATCAAAATTTTTGATCAAAATTAAAATAAAACTAGTTTTTTTAATTTTCTTATATTCTTGTTTTGCTGGGGATGGGGCATCCTACCGGATGCCAAACATTCACCCGCTATTTCAAACACTCCAGTCGAGAGACAGTTTTTAAGATTCTAACTGTCCCTATTAAATGCAATTGTTTGTATCTCTCTTGCACTTGGTTCACCGGGTATATTCGTCAGGTAGTTTTTTTAAATTATTTTTCATAAGTCCGGTTGCTCCTATAATTACTGGGATGATGGAGATCTTCCTAAGATTCAAGTTTTTTTTTTCATGTCGTACATAAGACCTTGGTATTTCGTAAAATTTGTTTCTTTTCTGGTCTGTTTAAGCCAGCATCATTAGGGACACTGACTTCAACTAGGGTTGCTACTTTCTCCCTTTTGTTCCATATCATGATGTAAGGTTTAACAGCTCCGTTTTCTAGATATGTAGCTGTAGGGATTGCATAGTCATAATGGATGGTGTATAACTTATTTCCATAAACGGTGACTCATTAGTAAAAAAAAAATTTTTATTTACACGTTGTGCTAAGTTATTCCTTATTTTGTTTAACTCGATTAGGATTACTGTGATACATTTCTTGGCGCGGATATTAGTGATTTGATGTCTAGACCTGATATGCGTTTCTCAAATCTATGTTTGTTATTTTGTTGATTAAATCACCTGAATTTTTTATGTGTGCGTGTTCGTGACTTTTTGTGCTAAGTCGCATAATGTCGCCCAGCTAGCAGATAGATGCATAGAAAACCATAAGCAAACACTTTCTCGATACAAATCACACAAAGAATCGACTCTACCTTTTTCTTTCAAAGAAGTCGCTCTATGCAAGGCATGAAGGAACTAAAAAGAACGAAAGAACATCAACGCAAAGACCGGATATCCCTGTCGGATAATGGGCATATGGGAATGGACGTATCTGTTAAAAATCGTTGGTTTGACTTGCGCGAGTTAACGCGGGTGCAGTCGAGTGCAGAATAGGGCTTGTTCTCACAGTCAGAGCTAACAGACGTGACACGGTTACCGTGTGACGAGACCCCAGATCAAGGGTCAGTCTGCACCTGCGAGAGGCTCTGTGACGTCACTCGTTCTCGTGAGAAGTGAGTTTTTGTCAGTCTGATTCGGAAGGCGAACCGAGCAAGACATGCGATTCACGATGTAAAAATAAGGAAAATATTTCCCTTAAGGGAATACAATCGAGAGAAATCCTTCCCATCCCTCTCTATGAATGGTTAAGAAAACATTGTTAACTAACTACGATAAAGTAGTGATTTGCTCTCTCTCTCTCGACGTAGTGAATGACTCCCAGTTGAAATAACAACGCTTGTAATAAAATGAATTAAATTTAAAAGTAGAGTGTGTCTTTGGAGTGCGTCATGAGGCTTTTGTTGCAGACACGGACGGCGTGGTTCACGGCAGGAAGGAAAGAACAAAGAATTCATCCACTAGACGACACACCACCCTCTACAACAGATGAGGGAGAAAATTAAGGTATGCAACATCCCTATTGACCTTAATCTTGAAAACATTAAGGCTATAGGTAAGACGAAAACGGTCAGCAGGAAGAGAGTTCCACAAGCCTGCGGTGTTTGAAAGAGGCAACTGGAATAGGAAGCTGTATCATAACGATGTACCTGAACAGCGAAATGATGAAGACAACAACAAAAAATAACACCATCAACTGAGGAGAGGAAATTAATGTTCTTAACTTCTTTACTTACTCAACGTTTGAGAAATAAATGAGAACTATAACGGACTATTCGAATATCTATGTATCTCATATAGATATCAAGTGTTAGCCCCAGGAAGACGCTCCTTGATTTCTGAGAACATCGACTGATGTAAAATGAAACAAAAAAAGATCACGAGACAAACGCTCGGGACCACGCGGCTATCGACAATCAGCACAGACAGTGATTGAAATTGAGATACACTTACTCGGGGAGGCAGGGGAAAGCAGTATTATTGTAAACAGTGTTCAACGCCCGTGCGGAACTTGCTTTATACATATATATATATATATATATATATATATATATAGAGAGAGAGAGAGAGAGAGAGAGAGAGAGAGAGAGAGAATAATATTTTTTGGAGGCGATAACAATGCGTTGTTAAAGTGACTCATACGACACGTGGAATCGTAAAAACAAAACAAAGTGACAATATTGAAAAGTCAATAATTTTCAAAGAAACATTTTTTATTTACCAGTGTATCGTTGACCGTGGTGTTGGGTTGGAGTGTGTCCTTTTCATTATTATTTTTTTTTTATAAATTTTCGAGGGTATCCCTCATCCTCAGAATAAAATAAATACTACCACTCGTTGGAGTGTGTGTTTTTTTTGCTAAAAGCCGGGGCCAGAGGTGTTGGTTTGTTTTTAGTAGCAGGTCTGCAGAGGTTTGTTCATTTATTTTTTTTATTTTTTTTTTTTATATAATTTATTATTTGCTATTTTAACCGTTGCTGTTTGTTTTGTTAGTAAATATACTGAGTAATTTATTTTTTTATTTTTTTATTTATTTATTTTTTTATATAACGTTGTTTGTTTTGTTAATAATATACTGAATAATCATTATCTCGGTGGTAGAGGCTGATAACTCGTGTGAGTCAAGCTTTGTTTGTAGGAGTTATCTCCCTTTAGAGTTTTAATTAATTTCGTTCTATAAATTATATAAATTATAAATATATATATATATATGATTGCCACTTCTTTACAGAAGAAGGCCACCTCTACAAAGATTTCATTGTCCGATTATGGTCGCACATATTGTTCAGTAGGCCCCTTTATTTTTACAGGTATTCATCGCCGTGGGTCTTGTAGGGGTATCTGTACATGTATGTGAGCGTGCTCTGCGTTCGTACGACACGCAGAGCATCCTCTCCTTCTACAAAGTCTTGTTTCAGTGACAAGCCGAAGCAAAATAACTGACAGACGATGGAGAGCGCAGGTTTTGTATCGGACTTTCTGTCTCCTAGATTGATGATCTCACAAACTCTACGGGTCCATCTCGCCAAGGAGAGTAGCATCGGTCTTGGGTACAATAGCAGGTATTTCTACAACCCCGCTAATATATATATATATATATATATATATATATATATATATATAGATAGATAGATATAGATATATATATATATATATAGAGAGAGAGAGAGAGAGAAGAAAAAAGAGTGATAAATATGCGACGATTGTCCAAATTTATTTCAAATTTCAATTGTTCAATGCAAGGTTGTCAGTAATAAACTAGTGTTTATTTTTCTTTCCTTAAGCCAAGGCTTTTCAAAGATCGAAATCTTATCATCAGAGGAGAAATACAGATGGAAAAGTTGGCTTTCGAAAAAACCAAAGTTCAAATATTTGAAAAATATGAGAATTATTATTAAAAATTATTAAAATAATTTTTGTCAAAAAAAAACGTATTGAATGAAAAGAAAAATTCCGTGAAAAAGATATGCAAATTGTCCGGGTGGTAAGTTTCCGTTGGCTGAGTTAATCCTTGTATGAGATCCTACTGTTTTACTAGGCCCGGAAGTAAATCAAAAAAATGGCCTGTTTTCCTCTTCTCAGCCTCTTTTAAGTGCATCTGGACTTATCTACTTTTGAGCACCTTCTCCAATCTGCTCCCATGCAAAGAGTTTTTCTTCACTTTCTACAATTTCACCGAACTTTTTCAACGGAAACTTACCACCCGGACAATTTGCATATCTTTTTCACGGAATTTTTCTTTTCATTCAATACGTTTTTTTTTGTTTTTTTTTTTGTTTTTTTTTGACAAAAATTATTTTAATAATTTTTAATAATAATTCTCATATTTTTCAAATATTTGAACTTTGGTTTTTTCGAAAGCCAACTTATCCATCTGTATTTCTCCTCTGATGATAAGATTTCGATCTTTGAAAAGCCTTGGCTTAAGGAAAGAAAAATAAACACTAGTTTATTACTGACAACCTTGCATTGAACAATTGAAATTTGAAATAAATTTGGACAATCGTCGCATATTTATCACTCTTTTTTCTTCTATCTCTATATATAATTATATATATATTTATATATACACACATATACACACACCTATAACATCGAATGGAAAAGTGACAGTGTTCTATGATAAAGACATACAGGCGGGCAGATACATAAAAGACAAGGCCATCAAACCAGACATTGTCATCTGGAACAAACCAGAAAAAACTGCTCTCATCATTGATGTAACCGTCCCAAATGACTACGGCCTCAATAGAGCCGAACGGGAAAAAATAACAAAATACCAAGATCTCAAAAATGATTTAAAAGTAACATGGTCCCTCGATGAAATAAACATCATACCGGTTGTAGTGGGGGCAACTGGTCTGGTGAAAAAAAATCTAAGTAAATACTTAGAAACAATCCCCGGAAAACCAAATTGTAGGGAAGTACAGATAGCAGTCCTAAAAGGAACAACATCTATCCTTAAAAGAGACCTCGGATATAAATTTTACTCATAGGGAAATCAAGTGTTAGCCTCAAGAGTAGGCCCCTTGATCTCTTTAGATAAACTAAATTAAAATGAAATATATATATATATATATATATATATATATATATATATATATATATATACATATATATAAATGAAAGTTCGAATGAAAAATGCGATAACCGCTCAAAATCACTACTCAAATTTTTACTCATGTGATTTTTTCGTTTTCAATAAAATCAATAAGTTTTTCCTTTTATTGTTTACTTTTTTAAAGAAATTTTATTTATTGCGTTTTCCATTCTAACCCTTTCATTCATATATATATATATATATATATATATATATATATATATATATATATATATATATATATATATATATATATATGTGTGTGTGTGTGTGTGTGTATATATATATACACATACATGTATATATACATATATATAGAGAGATTTATTTTATTAATTAATTTTTAAAATAATGTTTGTATACAAACTTTTAATGAATTTACAAATTTATTAGTAATTAATTAGAAAAATTAATTTACAAATTAATTAGTAATTACTAAGAAAAATGATTTCATAAATTAATTAGTAATTAATTAAAAAACTAAATTTATAAATTAATCACAAATTAATTAGAAAAAATAAGTTATAAATTACTTAATAATTAATTAGATAACTAATTTATAAATAAATCAGTAATTAAGTAGAAAATTTAATTCATAAATTAATTAGTAATTATTTATTACTAATTAATTCATAAATTAATTAGTAATAAACTAAAAAAAATAATTTATGAATTAGATAGTAGTTAATTAGAAAAATGTAGTTATAAATTAATTAGTAATTAATAGAAAAATGTATTTATATATTAATTAGTAATTATTAGAAAAATTAATATATTAATTAGTTAATTATTAGAAAAAATAATTCATTAATTAATTAGTAATAAACTAGAAAAAATAATTGATGAATTAGGTAGTAATTAATTAGAAAAATGTAGTTATAAATTAATTAGGAATTAATAGAAAAATGTATTTATATATTAATTAGTAATTATTAGAAAAATTAATATATTAATTAATTAGTTAATTATTAGAAAAATAATTCATTAATTAATTAGTAATTATTTAGAAAAATTAATCTGTATAAAAAAATTAATTTATAAATAAAAATAAATCTAAAAATACAAAAATCTATACATAAAAAAAATTGATGACTCGTCCGATTAAGAGCGAATTAAAAATGCGTTCGGGTGCATATTGTTAAAATTATTTTAAAATTAATCCAGAAATCCACGTGTTTCATGCTACCATGCAATCATCAGTATGGGATTCGAACAACAATACGGAATTCATATTTGTCTCAGTAGTCAGAGCGTGTACCATTATTTCTGTATATATATATATATATATATATATATATATATATATATATATATATATATATATATATATAGCAATAGATTAAGTGAAAGAATAGAATCAGGTGCGAATCAAATTTATTACAGTTCAATGTTCAGGCAAAGTTCTTTACAGTCCTTAACTCATGAGTTTTCAAAGAAAATCTTCTCCTCAGAGGACCATCACCGCAATGACATTACTGCAGGTAATAAAAATTAAACTTTGAAAAAATATATAAAAAAATAAATATAAAAATACATAAAGGTATATAAAACATCAAATATATCGGCCCAAAACAAACTTTTTTGTAAACCTATACAGTTCATCCACGTCAACAAGTTTAAAATAGCTCCAGGTAAGACATCAAAGAGGTTGATTAAGAAATAATCCAAATGGTGAATAGTGGTCCAAAAATGCAAAAAGTTATCCAGGCGGGAAATTCGTTTGCTATCGATGCAGTAGATAGCAGTGAAAAGTGTATTTAAGGTGTATGAAAATTAGTAAAACCATAAGAAAACGATAGGGAAAACAAATCATATGAAAAGTTCAGAAAACTCACTTGGTGTTGAATATCCAGTATATTGAGCTTTATTTTTATCCGGATGTTCACTAATTAAAGATATAAGTTGCCTCTTATATCTTTTGTTGTATTAACCTTATATATATATGAATTCAGCAACCAGGTTGGATCAAAAAATAATTTTCTGCCTGATAAGACCTCAGCTCTTGAGAGCTGTAGATCGATAACATCGACATGCCAGTGTAGCAGACCTTGTACATGTTTGAATAAAAGCATTCACAATACAGCTCTATATTTTTTATTGAGCACTCTTTTATAAACCCGGTTTGATTCCCTTTGGATTTCTACCCTGTGGATTTTTACCCTACCTGGATTACTATATATATATATATATATATATATATATATATATATATATATATATATATGTGTGTGTGTGTGTGTGTGTGGGTGTGTGTGTGTGTGTGTGTGTGTGTGTGTGTGTGTGCGTGTGTGTGTGTGTGTGTGATGCAGTGAATGCGCATCAAAGTTAATAACCAGACGCGTATTTCGGCTGAGTGTTGAAGAATTCATCTTTTGGAAATGAGATTGTCAATAAATATTTATGTTTCTATTCATTAGTTGCAGCCGTAATTCTTCGAGAATGCTGCTTCCCTTGATGGAAATGCGGGATGCGAACGAAAGACATGGAAACCATAAAACCATAAAAGCGATCCGAAAAATCTCTCGCTCGCAGCGATGGCGCAAAAACAGTGACATTCTCGAATGGAGAGGTGCACACAAAACACAAGCACGCACGCACGCGCGCGAACACACACGCACAAACACACGCACGCACAAAGCAAACACACGCACACACAAAACAAACACAAATCTGAAAATACAAAATAAAATACGTATCGCAACTTGCTTTAATTTCTGTAAAAGGCAAAACTATATTGAAATGTTGTAAACAAGTGAAAACACCGGCGTCGCTCGGACCAGAATAACATAATGAAGGGAACTGCTTTTATATGTACTTTACAACAAACTCACCCTCTCTTTCTTTCTCTCTCTCTCTCTCTCTCTCTCTCTCTCTCTCTCTCTCTATATATATATATATATATATATATATATATATATATATATATATATACATATATATATATATATATATATATATATATATATACTTCTTTGTAAAATGGTAGGAAAAATCCCAGCAGAGTGCTCGATTAATTAAGAATTAAAGTTAAAAATTAAGAGCATAATATTTATTTATTCTGGTACAGAAAAATTAGTACAACATTCGTACCGTCGGTTTCAAGCACGGAAGGTCTTACCCATCCGGCTCTCTTCAGCTTCTGAAGAGAGCCGGATTGGTAAGACCTTCCGTGCTTGAAACCGACGGTACGAATGTTGTACTAATTTTTCTGTACCAGAATAAATATATATATATATATATATATATATATATATATATATATATATATATATATAATCCAGGTAAAACATCCACAGGGTAGTAATCCAAAGAATTTCAACCGGGTTTATAAAAAGTGCTCAATATCAAATAGAGCTTTTATATATGATTATTTTTATTTACACAGACATGTAAAAAATCTGCGACACTGGCATGTCGATGTTATCGATCAACAGCTATTATAAACTGAGATCTCATCAGGAAGAGTTAGAATCCGATCTTAACCTTAGATCATATTTGGAAATATGATATTTACAAATATGATATTTTCCAAATATGATATTTCCAAATATGATCTAAGGTTAAGATCGGATTCTAACTCTTCTTGATGAGATCGCAGTTTATTATAGCTGTTGATCGATAACATCGACATGCCAGTGTCGCAGATTTTGTACATGTCTGTGTAAATAAAAATAATCATATATATATATATATATATATATATGCAGCATCTTCTCTTGCAGGCAAATATTGTTGAATATAACAGACAACTTATGTCTGGATATTCTTTGGTAGATCCTTTCAATAGTCCGAATCAGAATCTTAGTTTCGGGGGGGGCGGGGGAATTGGCCGATGAATCTGCCATAATTTTGATTTGTGTCCCAAGTACTTTCAAACTCTATTCGGGTTTATCTTCAGGGGAATGAGGATAATCAGGTACAGACCATATATATATATATATATATATATATATATATATATATATATATATATGTATTATAGTAAGCAATGAAAATATATATGGCAATCAAGCTACACAGAGGCTCCCGTGTTTCATCCCCGGGGGGAATCGTCAGGCTAAATGCATTTATCCTGACGATTCCCCCCGGGTATGAAACACGGGAACCTCTGTGTAGCTTGATTGCCATATATATTTTCATTGCTTACTACCTAGCTCTACTTACGTATCGAGCACTGTTGAAGTAAATACTGAAAACTGACACATAAAAAATTATATCTCCTTATAATATTTTATGTGGATACATGAAGTACTAATATATATATATATATATATATATATATATATATATATATATATATATATATATATATATATATATATATGGGGGGCATATATGTATACAAAATTCAGGTTCATATTATATTCCAATAACCATGTTTTTATTTTATTATTTTTATTTTTCACATTTAAAAAAAACATAACATTTTAGTGAGATATATTTTTTACGGTCCGTTTCATTTGTCTTGTTCCAAACAACATTTTTATGTCAGAAAAATTCACAAAGAGTAAAAAGTTCTTGGATTAAAGTGTCTTGAAAAAACCTACACTATACAATGGTTAATTTTTGGGTGAAACCAAACATCCATCGAACATCCGTTCAAAAATCTAATACCACATCACTGAATAACCACAAGATTATGTATATATATATTTTTTTATTACACCAATCAGACAACGCTGCAGCCCACCACCTACGAAAGAAACAAACCGGAAGTCCTAGACACGAGTTTCGCCCTCCTTTGGGCTCATCAGTAGAACACATCATTACTCAGGATTCGAAACCCGAGTCAAAGGATATGTTCTACTGATGAGATCAAAGGAGGGCGAAACTCGAGTCGTTGACTTCCGGTTTGTTTCTTTCGTAGGTTGTGGTCTGCGGCGTTGTCTGATTGTGGAAATAATTATATATATCATCTCACATTCAAAAATCTAATATTTATTTGCTCGCTTGGTTAGCTTGTTGGATGACATCGTCCTAGCGAGTATAAAATCCTACTTGTGAGACATCGGCCTGGGTTATAAGTAGTTGTATGACTACACCCCTTGTTGAGAATAGTAGGTACATTCCACAGTCGGCCTTTGCCGCCGTTTGCTTAATCTGTGTAAATTAATAGACATTCTTGTATGTGGCGAGGTAGATCAGAGTACTCGCTTGGCATGCAAGTGACTCGGGTATCGAATCCTGAGTTCGGATGTGTTCTACTGATGAGCCCAAAGGAGGGCGAAACTCGAGTCTAGGATTCCAGTTTGTTTCTTTCGTAGGTTGTGGGCTGCAACGTTGTCTGATTGTGGAAATAATTATATATATCATCTCACATTCAAAAATCTAGTATATATATATATATATATACATATATATATATATATATATATATATATATATATATATATATATATACATATATATATATATATATATATATATATATATATATATATATAATCTTGTGCTTATTAAGTGATGTGATATTAGATTTTTGAATGGATGTTCGATGGACATAAATTTTCCTATACAGAATTGAAGATAGGGGGCGCTGATACTAAATGTGAAGTTCCATTCATAGATTGATTTTTCTTGGGGGGAAAAATATTTTGAAACTTCTATTAAAATAATGTCTGGCAGATACGAAATATATTATTTACTATAAGTTTTGTTATTTTCGGCTTTTTGTTTGTTTGTTTGTTTGTTTGTTTTTCTTGTTGAGTTTTTTTTCCTGTTGAGTTTGTTTTTTCTGTTGAGTCTGCATAGGTCGTCGAAATAATTGCTGGGAATTTCGTATGAGAAGTGTTAGCTGGAAAAATTGAAATGTGCGAAGGCGAGGAATGAATGATAAGAAAATTTAGCGTTGAGGTAGAAGGGGAGTAGAAATAGGCGGGGAGGTGTTAGAAAACGAGTATTAATGAAAAAAAAAGGATTTATTATGAAAGAAAGAAACGAAAGAATAAAGAGAGAGAGAGAGTGGGTGAGAAAGAGGCGAGAGAGATAGTATAAAAACGGGAAACTTAGATATGAAAAGAGATAGTACGAAAGAAAGAAACTAATGGATAAAGAGAAAGAGAGAGAGAGAGATAGTATGATAGTGAGAAAAAAAGAAGTGGGTTAGAATTAGGGTTAGGGTTAGGGTTAGGTATATTATAACATAAGAAACTAAGGAATAAATATAGAGAGATATTACGAAAGAAAGAAACTAATAGATAAAGAGAGAGATTATGAAAGAGAGAGACTACGGAATAAAGAGAGAGGGGTGAGAGAAAGAGATAGTATGAAAGTGAGAACCTAAAGAAATAAAGAGTGAGGGGGGAGAGAGATAATATGATAGAGAGTAACTAAGAAGTATGGAGAGATTATGAAAGAAAGAAACTAAGGAATGAAGAGTGAGAGAGGTAGAGAAAGTATGAAAGCGAGAAAGTAAGGAATAAAGATAATGAGAGAGAGAGAGTGTGTGTGTGTTTTTTTTTTGGGGGGGGGGGTGTTTTTGTGTGTGTGTGTGTTTTTTTGTGTGTGTTTTTTTGTTTTGTTTTGTGTGTCTGTGTGTCTGTGTGTGTGTGTGTGGTTTTTTGTGTGTGTTTTTTTGTTTTGTGTGTGCGTGTGTGTGGGGGTTTTTTTTGGGGGGGGGGGGTTGTGTGTGTGTGTGTGTTTTTTGTGTGTGTTTTTTTGTTTTGTTTTGTGTGTGTATGTGTGTGGTTTTTTTTATTGGGGGGGGGGGGTTGCGTGTGTGTGTGTGTGTGTTTTTTGTGTGTGTTTTTTGTTTTGTTTTGTTTTGTGTGTGTGTGTGTGTGTGTGTGTGTGTGTGTGTGTGTGTGTGTGTAGAAGAGAGAAACTAAGGAATAAAGATAATGAGAGAGAGAGTGTGTGTGTGTGTGTGTTTTTTGTTTTATTTTTGTTTTTGTTTTATTTTGTTTGTGGGGGTGCGTGTGTGTGTAGAAGAGAGAAACTAAGGAATAAAGATAGAAAGAGCTAAAGTACACCTGAAGAAGGTCGGAGCTTACATCGGCCGAAACGTTGTGAGAAAAACACCCAAGATGAAAACAGTAGTCCAAATAGACCAAATTCTACAAAAGAAAAGTATTAATTACTCTGTAGTAGATTAGAAATTGATGTGCGAGATGAACGGGAAAGTAAACAGCTTCAACAAGCTACCCCTTTTCTTTCTTTGTTTGTTCAGCTTACTCTTTCTTCTTCTTCTTTCTTTTTTGCTTCTTTTTCTTTTCTAGAAGAGAGAGTTACTAGTAAAGTCAGTGGCCGTCGGAATCAAGGGAGGGTCTAGTTGATGGCATTTAAATTTCAGTTTACCATATACTTTAGTTTTCCAGAAAATTCCAAAAAACCTTATGAGAAGGCATTGTATTGAGGCATAGCCTTTACAAAAGTAGTTACATTCCATGATAAAATGCCAGTATACTGAAATCATATGCCCTTAATAGGGTTAAGATGAAAATTCATATACACTAAATGTACAAAAGCAAGGAAATTCCCAAATTTTTACACTTTTATTGTCATTAAGGGTATGACTACATATCAACCAAACCATTTCATTATCACATCACTACAGTATAAATCTCTATGCATGAGTGAATGAAGTGTGTGAGGTGCGCTGAAGAAAAATCCCTACCAGTAAAATACATAGCCCTGTTGTGCTCGCATACCCTTAATGACAATAAAAGTGTAAAAATTTGGGAATTTCCTTACTTTTGTACATTTAGTGTATATGAATTTTCATCTTAACCCTATTATTAAGGGCATATGATTTCAGTATACTGCCATTTTTCATGGAATTACAATTAGATTTATATTAAAGTTATGTAATGGAAATTATTGATTTAAAAAGAATACTAAGATATAGATTAATAGCCGCCGGATGGCAGGTAGTGTTTTGCTTGTATCTAGATTAGTAGCGAGTGTGAACACTGGCGAAGCATTTTTGACGGATGGGGGGGGGGCACTAATGAATAAATAAAGAGAGATAGAAAGGAAGAGAGGAAGAAAAGAAGAAACAAGAACGAAACGAAGGAAAAAGAGAGGGTGAAAGGGTAACAGAAAACAGATGGAATTGATTTCTTAAAAAGTGGAATTAAAGAGAATAAAAGAATTGAAGGAGGAAGCAGATAAGAAGAGAAAGAAAGGTGAAAAGAAAAAACTAATGAATAAAGAGAGAAAAAAAAGAAAGAGACGGAGTTCGAAAGAAAGAGGAAAAGGAAGTAAGTAATAGAGAAAGAAATGGAGAAAGAATGTAAGAACGTAAGAAAGAATAGAATAAAAGATGAAAATTAAAGAAAGTAGGATAAGTAGGAAAAGAAAGAAAGAAAGAAAAAAAAAGAAAGAAAGAAAAAAGAAACAATAAAGAAAGAAAGAAAGAAAAGAAGGAAGAAAGAAAGAAAGAAAGAAAGAAAAAGAAAGAAAGAAAGAAAGAAAGAAAAAAGAAAGAAAAAAGAAAAAAGAAAAAAGAAAGGGAAAAAGAAAGAAAGAAAGAAAAAAGAAAGAAAGAAAGGGAAAAAGAAAGAAAGAAAGAACAAATAAAAAAGAAAGGGAAAAAGAAAGAAAGAAAGAAAAAAGAAAAAAGAAAGAAAGAAAGGGAAAAAGAAAGAAAGAAAGAAAAAAAGAAAAAAGAAAAAAAGAAAGGGAAAAAGAAAGAAAGATAGAAAGAAAAGAGAAAAAAGAAAAAAGAAAGGGAAAAAGAAAGAAAGAAGAAAAAAGAAAATAGAAAAAAGAAAGGGAAAAAGAAAGAAAAAAGAAAAAAGGGAAAAAAAGGAAAAAAAGAGTCAGAGAGAAACAAAGGATGAAATTAGAAAACGTATTATAAAAAAAAGAAAGAAATAACAAAAACAAGAAATAAAGAAAACTTGTATTATTTGAAATTTTCGGACTACTATTCTCATCTTGAATATTTTTTTTTAACTAATTCAGGAGAATAGAAAGTCGACCTTGGGTTAACGATCAGCAGCTTCGTAACTCTCGCTTCCCTTATGTGTGTCCATTGGATTTTAAGACAACCATGTGGTAGTCTACAGGAAAGCAGTCTCGTTGTAACGTGTTCAACAGAATAGAAGTCCATGGGAAAAAATTCTGTTCAATGCAACCAAATTTGTATGTCGACATTGAAATAGAAAGGAAAGTTATTTGTAGTTGCGATAGTAAGACGAATTCTTGCTCTGAAAGTCTTACAAGGAAAATCCAGAGCTCAGTCGAGCATCTTTCATGGAAATAACGATGGAGTATTGATTTACTCCTCTCCAGGAGTTAGGCACAAGGCCAGTTTTTATTCTACTCCCACAAATAAGATGTGACCCACGGTCGGGGAGGGAAAGTGGGATTAGATAAGCCAGTGTTCGAGAGATGAGCACTCTGGCCATTTAAAAATCGCCTGGGCAGCCCCGTCGGCATTCCCCGGTAGGGGCACCTCAGACAGTAAGCAATAAACTTACTCCTCCCCAAAGAGGGGAGGCAAAGCCTGGGAGGGTGGACCTCCTAGAACTGCACAGGACAGACCCATTGACCAGCGTAAGTCGAGCCCCGAAGGCCAAGACAATACCAGTATGGGGTGCAGTATCCATCGGAACAGATACTACACTTTGATCTTAGCCAAAAGGCCAAGAATGCGCTGAAATAACGATGGAGTAGAGAGAGACTAGCAACGTCTATTCTGTGAGGAAGGGAATGTAGAGAACATCAGAGGCAATCCTCTCACTAGATTGCCAAGTCGATTTCGTACTGTGCCAACGCAAGAATGAATGCTCTTCGGCCGATGGAAGCTCTACGTCAAATGGAAAATGCTATTCTTTCCGTAGCATTTGCCCTGAGGAAGCTGAATTTTAAAAAAAAATGGCAGCTAAAAAATGTATTCACATATGTAGCCAATAATGTGTCTATAAATAAAAGAATGTATACTATACTACTTGCTATTCGGCACTATTGTATAAACACCGGTGTTTCATTGGATTAACATCGAAGAAAACATCAATACAATCACTACAAAAATATATTCTTAAAGAACGGTATTCAAACAAAAACCGTTTTGCTAATTGTAAGATTACACACTGGCAAACAAAGTTTAAAAGACGTGTTAACTTCTTATTGGCTCATAAGATTATCACGTGATCGGATTGTATTGCCTTTTCTGTGAAAGGCGGGAACAATGTGCGACGTCGTACACCATATTTGGCAATGACGCCTTATCTTGCAATGTACGTCAAATCGAAAGTTGTACGGGTTCGCTAAATAATTATCACTGGTTTGTATTTGTGTCACTTTTTCTTTTTTTTTTCGATTTTAAATTCTTGTCCCCGAGTATTTTTCGACCCGTCTAAGCATCCCCATTTGTGGATTTGTCCGTTGCTTGTTGTTTTCTATGTCCGTTCGTCAGTCACGCTCAAGTTTTAAATAGCGTATCCATCCTTAAACGCAATTTGGACGGACGTATCTTATTCTCAATGCTGCGATAATTCATCTCTTTAATACGTTCTGTCCGTCACTTAGTCTATCCCTCGGTCAGCATGTTGGTCGGTCACACTTAAATTTTAATTAGAATTCTAATCGTTAAACACGCACATTGGATGGTCGTATCTTACTATAGATGCGTCTTAATATCTCTATCAGATGAAATGTCCGTACGTCGCACTGTCACGCTTAAGTTTGAAATATCATTTTCGCTAGTCTGTCACGCTATTTTCGTATTATTTGGATTATTCTGACTACTGTTCTCATCTTCGATGTTATTCTCACAACGTTTCGGCCGATGTAAGCTCTGACCTCCTTCAGGTATATTTTGTCGAAATCGAGAATCAGTACGGAATTTCGCACTTTATTTAATCTAAAGAGCCGGGTGTAACGGATAAAGTGCTAAGTGATAATCAGTTATAACTGACAGTCTCATGGGGGGTTAGGGTTCATCCTCGGTGCAAGCGATACTAAGAATACAATTATAAATATTAAGATTTCTACCGAGTCACGGCTGACGGAATTAGGGCAACTTACCCTTGTGGATTCAATAAATGGTTCTGTTCGAACTTCGTACATATTTCCGAGTTCGACAAAATACACCTGAAGAAGGTCGGAGGTTACATCGGCCGAAACGTTGTGAGATGAAAACATCCGAATAATCCAAATAATAAAAATTATCAATCCTCATCCAAAACATAATATCACGCTTAAGTTTTAAATAACTTTGTCGTTGGTCTGTCACGCTTAAATTTGAAATAAAATGTCACTGTATCAGTTGCTTTTTGTATTCGTCTATTGTTCCGTTGGTCTGCCAAGCTTCAGTTGAAATTAGCATTTTTGCCAGTCTGTCACGCTGAAGTTTGAAATTGAATTTTCGTTAGTCTGACAGGCTTACGTTTGTAATTTGATTTCGTTTGTCCGTCACGCTTATGATTTTAAGAGCATTTTCGTTGGTCTGTCATGCGTGTTTATTACTTTATACAATAAGTGTTTTAATCGTCTATCGTTCCGTCGGTCTGTCACGCTTAAGTTCAAAATAGCATTTTCGTTGGTCTGTCACACTTTAGTTTTAAATAGTAACTTCATCTTATATTGAACGGACGCATCTTATTTCAAATACGTCCAAGCGTCTCTATAAGAGACTCTGCTCGTCTGTCTGTCACGCTTAAGTTTGAAATAGCACAAATTGACTGGTCGCATCTCCAGAATATTCGCTCGAGGTTTTTTGGGTTTTATTTTCGTGTTTCTGATTTTGGTGGAGAAAACATTTTATTGGTTTGTTTTCTCCATCTTTTTAATTCAAGATAAACATTTGAATGTTTTTTTGGTTTTTGTTTGGCGTCGTTTTCATAAAGATTGTCTTCCTTATCAGCTTCCATTCTCATTTTAATTCCTTCTTCTCTTCCTTTACCAATATCCCGACTCATAATCCTTCTTCCTCCTCTTCTTCCTTCTTTTTCTTCCTTCTTTTCTTCCTACTCTTCTTCCTCCTTTTCTTCCTCTTCTTCTTCTTCCTCCTTTTTTTTCTCTTTTTCTTTCTCTTTTTCTTCCTCCTCTTCTTCCTCCTCTTCTTCCTACTCTTTTTCCTCCTCCTCTTTTTTCTCTTGTTCCTCCTTTTTTCCTCCTCTTCTTCCTCCTCTTCTTCCTACTCTTTTTCTTCCTCTTCTTTCTCCTCTTTTTCCTCCTTTTCTTTCTTCTCTTCTTCCTCCTCTTCTTCCTCCTTTTCTTCCTCTTCTTCTTCTTCCTTCTTTTTTTTCTCTTTTTCTTCCTTGTTTTCTTCCTCCTCTTCTTCCTCCTTTTCTTCCTCTTCTTCTTCTTCCTCCTTTTTTTCTCTTTTTCTTTCTCTTTTTCTTCCTCCTCTTCTTCCTCCTCTTCTTCCTCCTCTTTTTCCTCCTCCTCTTTTTTTTCTTGTTCCTCTATTTTTTCCTCCTCTTCTTCCTCCTCTTCTTCCTCCTCTTCTTCTTCCTCTTCTTTCTCTTCTTTTTCCTCCTTTTCTTTCTTCTCTTCTTCCTCCTCTTCTTCCTCCTCGTCTTTTTCTTCTTTTTTCTCCTCTTTTTACTCCTTTTTTCTCTTTTTCTTTCTCTTTTTCTTCCTTGTCTTCTTCCTCCTCTTCTTCCTCCTCTTCTTCCTCCTCTTCTTCCTCCTCTTTTTACTCCTTTTTTCTCTTTTTCTTTCTCTTTGTTTTCCTTGTCTTCTTCCTCCTCTTCTTCCTCCTCTTTTTCTTCCTCTTCTTTCTCCTCTTTTTCCTCCTTTTCTTTCTTCTCTTCTTCCTCCTCTTCTTCCTCTTTTTCTTCCTCCTTTTCTTCTTACTCCTTTTCTTCCTCTTTTTCTTTTTCTCATCACTAACCTCCTCTTCCGTTTTCTTCTTATTTGCCTCATGTTTCTTCTTTTTCATCTTCTTTTTTATTTCTGCTGAATTTTTCTGTTCCTAGTCCCTAACCTCCTTTTACTTCTTCTTCAACGTCTTTTTAACATTTTTCTTCTTCGTCTTTTTTTTTCATTTTCTTCTTCTATTTGGTTCTTTTTCTTCACCATTTTTCTTATTGTTATTTTTCTCTTGTTTCTTCTTTTTTCTTCTTTTTTTCTTCTTTTTTTCTGTTTTTCTTCTTTTTTTCTTCTTTTTTTCTGTTTTTCTTCTTTTTTTCTTCTTTTTTTTTGTTTTTTTTCTTTTTTATACTTATTCGTTTCTTTTTCTTGATCTTTTTCTTCTTCTTTTTCTTCTTTTTTATTTTTGTTTTTTCTTCTTTTTCATCATCATTTTTCTTATTATTTTTCTTCTTTTTTCTTCTTTTTTATACTTACTCTTTTTTTCTTCTTCTTCTTCTTCTTTTTCTTTTTCTTCTTTTTATTTTTATTGTTTATTCTACTCTTCTTTTATCTTCTTTCTTCTTCTTTGCCGTCTTCGTCTCATCATTTTCCTTCTTTTTCTTCTTTCTTCCTCTTATTCTTTCGTATTATCTTCTTTCTTCTTCTTCACATTCTTTTTCTTCCTCTCCTTCTTTTTCATTATTATCTTCTTTTTCCTTCTTTCTGTTTCTTCTTATTCTTATCAACCTTAACCTCCTCCTTCTTATCATTCTTGTCCTACTTATTTTCTTATTCTAATTCTTCCTATCACCCCAACCTTTTTCTCCACTTCCTCCCCCTCCTCCTCCTCTTTCCCAATCCATTGTTTCGTTCTTTACTTCTTTATCTCCTATTTCATTTTTTTCTTTTGCTCATTCTCTACCTCTTCCTATTCCCCATTTAACCCTCCTCCTCCTCCTTCATCACCTCCTTCTCCTCCTCCTCCTCCTCATTCTACTTTTTTTCGTTACTTCTGTCTTTTTCGCATCCTTAATCCTTCCTCTTTAACCCACTCCTCCTCCTATTACTCCTGATTCTAGTTTTCTTGTACATAACCACCTCCTCCTCCTTCTTCTTCTTTTTCTTCTTTTTCTCCTTCTTTGTCTTCTTCTCTTTTTTCTTCTTTTTCTCCTTCTTTGTCTTCTCCTCCTTTTTCTTCTTTTTCTCCTTCTTTGTCTTCTTCTCCTTTTTCTTCTTTTTCTCCTTCTTTGTCTTCTCTTTTTTCTTCTTTTTCTCCTTCTTTGTCTTCTTCTCTTTTTTCTTCTTTTTCTTCTTCTTCTCTTTTTTCTTCTTTTTCTCCTTCTTTGTCTTCTTCTCTTTTTTCTTCTTTTTCTCCTTCTTTGTCTTCTTCTCTTTTTTTTTCTTTTTCTCCTTCTTTGTCTTCTTCTCATTTTTCTTCTTTTTCTCCTTCTTTGTCTTCTTCTCTTTTTTCTTCTTTTTCTCCTTCTTTTTCTTCTTCTCCTTCTTCTTCTTTTTCTCCTTCTTTGTCTTCTTCTCTTTTTTCTTCTTTTTCTCCTTCTTTGTCTTCTTCTCTTTTTTCTTCTTTTTCTCCTTCTTTGTCTTCTTCTCCTTTTTCTTCTTTTTCTCCTTCTTTGTCTTCTTCTCTTTTTCTTCTTTTTCTCCTTCTTTGTCTTCTCCTTTTTCTTCTTTTTCTCCTTCTTTGTCTTCTTCTCTTTTTTTCTTCTCTCCTTACTTCTTGTTTTCTAACCCTAACCCTAACCCTCTTCTAACCTTCTCTTTCTCCTCTACAACCCCTTCCACCTCCTTTATTTTTCATACACACAAATGATCATTATTAATAGTTTTAAAAATTAAAAATGTATAATAAAACAGACCAATTATGTTATGTTGAACAATGTGTGCTTAAATGAAAGAATGCTGCTTAAATAAACATATATATGAAGAGTTCGACTGCAAAACGCGATAAACGCCATATTTAAAATGACGAAACTATCGCTACGAAAAGTGTTCCATGTGAACATCCGACCATTCCCCAAAGTCAAATTTTACATAATATGATACCGACATAATTTATCTTTGTTTTCAATCAAAATAAGCGTTTAGGCAAAATCTACGTTTTATATATTCGACCTTTTATTGTTTAAGGAAGCAATTTAAACTAATTGGATTTATCGCGTTTTGCATTCGAACTTTTCATATATATATATATATATATATATATATATATATATATATATATATAATGTATTTAATGACATTATTTTTATTGGTGATTGTAGCGTCCGTTGTATTCTGCTTACTATTATTTCGATTGTCTCGCTTTCCTAAGTGATTAAGATGCAGAAAATTGCATTATTAGTCGCCCTTAACTTTATAGGACGTATTTTTCGTTGATATATATTTTTTCATTTATTTTATATGTACATAAAAGTAATCCAAGGACACGTGTTTCTGGCTTACAGCCGTCATCAGCATGGCTAACTTACACAGTAAGTTGGAGAAAACAGTAGGGCTGACGTCCGGACTTAGTGTACTTAGAGTACTTTCCTCCCTTCTTCCCATAATGTCAACCCTATATGTGCACGTACTTGCATGACATTTTTCTTTATATTATCATCCTGATGAAGTCTTATAAATAAAGACGAAACGTTGATGTACACATAAAAAACATCCCTTTTTGGTTTTCCTTTTTCATTTTCCCATATATATATATATATATATATATATATATATATATATATATATATATATATATATATTATAATATAAAATGAAGTAATAAAATAAGGTGTCAATCAAATTTTTTTAGAATTTAAAGTTCAAGCAAAGTATCCTTAAGTCCTTAGCTCATGAATTCTAATAAAATTTGATTAACACCTTATTTTATTACTTCATTTTATATTATAATATTAATGCTCTATCCAGTATATTGAGCTTCAGTTTTTATCCGGATGTTTCACTAATTATAAGATATTAGTTGCCGCTTATATCTTTTGTTGGATTGCATCATATATATATATTTGTATTTGTCGTTAATATATATATTTTTATTAATTTTATACGTACATAAAAGTACATCGTTGGATTGCTTCATATATATATATATATATATATATATATATATATATATATATATATGTATATATATTTTTTAATTCAAGCACAAAACGGTGAGTTCCAGTGATCTGTAATTAATTGTATAGAGAGCATTGAACGCATTTGGCATGTTATGCTTCCATTTAATCTGCGAGGGCGGACGAGGAAAGTGTTATTAAAAGGAGAGAACATCCGAGAATATTATTTTTATTTGCGTAAGTATTCCTGTATTTATTTAAACATCCAATTATTTTGATGTCTATTTTTGTTCAGGGTCAGTAACTATCTGTCTCGAGTGATTTGATCAAGTGCAAGATATCATCTATTTACATATTTTTACTCACAGGTATAATGAGATAGCACGGATCTGGTTTAGGTCTTGTATTCTGTTGATAGCCACACTCGAGTACCTGCTGCCAGGCACTGTATACATTATAATGCATATATATATATATATATATATATATATATATATATATATATATATATATATGTATCTCTCTCTTTATATATACATATATATATATATATATATATATATATATATATATATATATATATATATGTCTTCTGGCATCCATTTTGGCAGATTGTCTGCATGGACGGAATTTTCCTCTGCTGTTTATTATTTTTGACAAAGGGAAGTTTCTTTTCCCGAAATATTAAATAAATTATTTTTATAATCATCATATATATATATCTCAATATATATATATATATATATATATATATATATATATATATATATATATATATATATATATATATATATATATATATCAATATATATATATATATATATCAATATATATATATATATATATATATATATATATATATTAAATTGAGAATAAAAAGCCCTATTTCAATGCAATATATATTTATTTTTTTTTTTTTTTGTTTACATGTATCTTATCTATTTCGGAGATAAACTCATCATCAGAGATATTTCTCTTTTTTTTATAAAAATAAACAAACTTTTTTTTTTAGTTTTGTTTATCGGTAAAACGTCCTTGCTTGTTATTTGACGTATTGTCCGCGTCTGATGTAACTTCGCGGCTCTTTCGTTGAACGGAAATGCATCGGGCAGCATGCTGGTATTTTAGGATATTGGTAGTTAAACTTTTTTTTTATAAGCATCGAAGAATTAGTATTAAATTAAGAATTGCTTATAAAATAAATGTTGAACTACCAATTTCCTTTATATATATATATATATATATATATATATATATATATATATATATATATATATATATATATCGGCATTGTTTCCAGTAGTCGGCTTTGAAATCGTCTTGAACTACTTGCCATTGGAATCAAGCAGTGTCGACTGCACTTACAATTGCATGCGCGGGCAGCCCCTGGCGGGGCACTCATACGTTGAAATCGACGGGAGAGTCCATCATATATATATAAGGTTAATACAACAAAAGATATAAGAGGCAACTAATATCTTTAATTAGTGAACATCCGGATAAAAATAAAGCTCAATATACTGGATAGAGCATTAATAGCAATAGATAAAGTGAAAGAATAGAATAAGGTGCGAATCAAATTTAAGGACTTTAAAGTCTGAACATTGAACTGTAATAAAATTTGTATTCGCACCTAATTTTATTCTTTCACTTAATCTCTTGCTATATATATATATATATATATATATATATATATATATTACCCTTTTTTTTACCTATATATATATATATATATATATATATATATATATATATATACGAGGCTTTTTTTTAAGTATACGACCTTAGGCTAGAAAAATTATTTCAAATACGTGACGAGGTTGGGGCCCTAATCCCCTTCAAAGTAGGCCCCTTTGTGCTTGCACACACTTAACCCACCGATCCATCCACTGCCGGAAACACCTCTTGAAGTCTTCGTTTGGAATGGTGTTCATCTCAGATTCTACAGGTGTTTGGAGAAGATGCGATAGGTGTAACACAAATTACGGAGTGGTTCAACCGATTTAAAAATGGCGGCACATCAGCGGAGAGTGACCAGCGTATTGGCAGGCCCAAAACTGCTCGGAGTGCAGCTGTTGTTGAGAGGATGCAGAAAAAAGAGATAATGCGGAACGTTGTTTTTATCTACATACGTATACGTTTCATTCTTTCGGGAATCGTTTGTGTAGAGATGATTGTTCATACCGGTCGCCAGACTCGAACGCCGTAACACGAGTTTCAAACTCAAATCCCGACGTTATCAATAACCCGGTAAATCAGCAACAGATTAATCCTATTTAAAGGCAGCCGTCGTCAAAGTGTTCTAATACTAAATAAAACAGGCATTGAAGCCACAATAATGACGGCTGTGTTAATACTACTCCCTACAGAGCCCAGCCGTAATTTGAAGGCGATAAAGAATTATTGAAATGTGTTTTTATCTACACAGTATACGTTTCATCCTTACGAGAATCAGTGTAGAGTAGATTATTCATACCGGTCTGACCTTTTACACAGATTTATTTGGCTTTCCCTACATGAACATCTAAGTGAAAGATCAGACCGTTTTACTGCCTGATGAAATGCTAGTTTCTCATAAATATTGATCGATAAAATCGACATGCCAGTGTAGCGGCTTATTGTACATGTCTGTAATTCTAAATATATACATATATAAATATATACATATATAAATACACATATATATACATATATACACATATATAAATACACATATATATACACATATATAAATACACATATATAAATACACATATATAAATACACATATATACATACACATATACATATATATACATATATACACATATATATACACATATACATATATACATATATATACACATATATATACACATATACATATATACATATATATACACATATAAATACATATATATAAATATATATAAATACATATATATATAAATATATATATATAAATATATATATATATATATATAAATATATATATATAAATATATATATATATATAAATATATATATACATATAAATATATATATATATATAAATATATATATATATATTTATATATAAATATATATATATATAAATATATATATATAAATATATATAAATATATATATAAATATATATATATATATATATAAATATATATATATATATATATATATATATATATATATATATATATATATATATATAAATATATATATATATAAAAATATATATCGTCTGTGTAGAGATGATTGTTCATACCGGTCGCCGGACTCGAACTCCGGAATACGAGTCAGGTTTCAAACTCAAATTCGGTAAATCAGCGAGAGACTAACAGTGTTAAAAGTCGCTACCCTGGCATGTCGATGTTATCGAAGATGGATAACATCAAAATGCCAAGTTAGCGACTTTTGTACATGTCGGTATCAATCAAAATTGTAATATAAATAGCTCTATTTAGTATTGAGCACTATTATATAAGCCAAGTATAATATATATATATATATATATATATATATATATATATATATATATATATATATATAATTTTATTGCTCGCTACCATATTGCAGGATGGTTCTTGGATGTAGTGTTTAGATAGTATTATTATTATTTTTATTTTTATATTTTTTTATTATTGTATTAATCAATGTTATTTGATATGCAAATTACTATATCATACGGTAGTCTTAAGGGTAATATATTATTATTATTATTATTATTTATCATTATTTTTATTTATTTATGTATATATTAGTGATATTTTAAGCTGAATTATTTCGACACTTGATTATTGGGGAAATGGTCGTATAATCAGTACCATTGGAGAGCCATGAATATTATAACGGTCCTTTTTTTAAATCTCCGAAACAGTTACATGGTAAACAGCTGATGATCCCCGTGTTAATATTAGACGCTTATGGTCCCCTGTTTTTGCTTCAATCTTAGATAATTAACCCCCCCTTTTTTTTTTTTCCTTTTTTATTTTTTTTTTTTTCATTTATTAATTTTCCAACGAATGTTAAGTCTGCAATATCTTGGATTTAGTTAGTTTGTCTGGGGATTTAAACTGCATTTTACTGCTTTTTTTCTTTTTTTTTTTTTTTCTAATTACTCAAAGCTTTTTTAGACTATATATATATATATATATATATATATATATATATATATATATATATATATATATTCAGATTTTTCACTTATAAAATAGATTATTCAGTGAAGACCGGGGTTATGCCAATAAAAACAAGCTCGATGATACTCGATTACAGAGTACAGAGCATTTTTATGCGATTTTATGAAGGCTTACCAAAGCATTCCGTTCAGGAGACCAATGATCAACATGAAAGATTGTTTGCTTGTTGGCTTGGTGGCAGAAATAATGCACGAGCTACTTTTCTAAGGCATTTTCTATGTTTTCCTTTTTACCTTTGTACTTTTTTTTTTTTTTTTTTTTTTCCTCTTCTCTTCTTCAATTAATGCAACGCCACATTGTGTATTGTCGGTTGTTGAAACCCTTATTCCAGACATTTAATTTCCCTGATGATCTACCAAAAAAGTACCTGCTTGGTAGTGAAACACGTGTAGGAAAACAACATTTAATTTGAATAAATAATATTAGTAAAAAAAAGTATTTAATTGTTGTCATTGGTCTCCTGGACGGATTGCTTTGGTAAGCCTTCATAAAATCGTATATATATATATATATATATATATATATATATATATATATATATATATATATATATGTGTATATATATATATATATATATAAATATATATATATTTATTTATATATATATATATATATATATATTATTTCATGTATCCACATAAAATGTTATAAAGAGACATCATTTTTTATAGATTAATTTTCAGTATTTACTTGAACAGTGCTCAATACGTGAGTAGAGCTAGGTAGTAACCTATAAAAATATATTTATGGCAGTTAAGCTACACAGAGGCTTCAGTGTTTTTTCCCCGGAGGTAATCGTCAGGATAAAATGCATAGAGTAAGTTGTGCCAGATGTTTATATATACACGTCTAGCTAGTTAACCAATTGGATTATTTGTTTTTTTTTTACTCAATTGTTGGGTTTCTCACAAAGACATATTCGGTTGATTTTACTTCCTATTTCCTATTCTATTGTTCTGGTGTCTATAGGGTTACTTATCTCTGTTTCTTTGTTGTTCTCTTGATCAATCGTTGGGTTTCTAACTAACAAAGGTACGGTTGTTTTACTTCCTATTTCCTATACTATTTTTATGTTTTCTATACGATGATTCATCCTTGTTTCATTGTTGTTCTCTTGGCTAATCGTTGGGATTCTCACAAACAAAAGTTCGGTTGATTTTATTTCCTATATCTTATACTTTTCTTCTGTTGTCTATAGAATGACTCACCCCTGTTTCTTTGTTGTTCTTCTGGTCAATCGTTGGGCTTCTTACAAACAAAGGTTCGGTTGATCTTACTTCCTATTTCCTATACTATTATTCTGTGTTCTATAGGATGACTCATCCTAGTTTATTTGTTGTTCTCTTGGCCAATCGTTGGGGTTCTCACAAACAAAGGTTCGTTGATTTTACTTCCTATATCTTATACTTTTCTTCTGTTTTCTATAGGATGTCTCATCCCTGTTTCTTTGTTGTTCTTCTGGCCAATCGTTGGGCTTCTTATTAACAAAGGTTCGGTGATTTTACTTCTTATTTCGTATTTTCATAAATTACTCTCCCTCTCTCTCTCTCTCTCTCTCTCTCTCTCTCTCTCTATATATATATATATATATATATATATATATATATATATATATAAATTATTATAATTATTACATCATTTTTTTCAGATCAAGAATTCAAGATCAACAATTATAAAGCGTGCGATGGTTATTAAAACGATTAGGATTTTTTTATTTTCTTATTTTCACTTTTCAATTCAAATATTTCTCTTCTTATGCGCCTTTTACAAAAGATCACAAATTCTAGTTAAGCCAAAAACCATCAACATAATCTTACTATTTTAAAAATATATGCTAAATTATTTCCATGTAATCTTTCTTATAAATGTGTTTATGATTCCTATTAAAATTTATTCGTAGGTGTCTTCAGTAATACTCAACTCTACTTGATACTTTTTACTTTAATTTATATTTATATATATATATATATATATATATATATATATATATATTTATATATATATATATATATATATATATATATATATATGAAGCAATCTAACAAAAGATATAAGCGTCAACTAATATCTTATAATTAGTGAAACATCCGGATAAAAACTGAAGCTCAATATACTGGATAGTTCATTAATATTACAATATAAAATGAAGTAATAAAATAAGGTTTCAATCAAATTTTATTAGAATTCAAAGTTCAAGCAAAGTATCCTTAAGTCCTTAGCTCATGAGTTTTCAAAGATAATTCTTCTCTTCAGAGGACCATTACCGCAGTTATACTACTACAGGTAATAAAATTACGCTTTGAAAATATATAAAATTATATACACAAATACATAAAAATACATAACATCAAACATATCAACCCAAAAACATACTTTTTGTTGAATCCATATAGTCCATCCAAAATAGTATGTTTTTGGGTGGATATGTTTGATGTTATGTATTTTTATGTATTTGTGTATATAATTTTATATATTTTCAAAGCGTAATTTTATTACCTGTAGTAGTATAACTGCGGTAATGGTCCTCTGAAGAGAAGAATTATCTTTGAAAACTCATGAGCTAAGAACTTAAGGATACTTTGCTTGAACTTTGAATTCTAATAAAATTTGATTGACACCTTACTTTATTACTTCATTTTATATTATAATATATATATACATATATATATAAAAGTTAGAGTAGTGAAGGCTTGAAAAGGTAAAGGTTTTATTAAAGGCTTGAAAAGGGAAAAGGTTTCCGAAATCTATCTTAAAGAATATTCAAACAAAAAAGAAACCAAATTGGAATTGGTATTAACATTGCTTCTAAAATCTTACACATATATTTGTTTATTATTATTTTTACACCCACTTGTGGGCTCATGATTTTTTCCATCGACTGATTATATATATATATATATATATATATATATATATATATAGAATTATAAAAAGAAAAAACTATACACACATTAAGGTTGTACACATTATAACTTATTTCGACCCCTTAATTAGGTCTCCTCAGATGTATAAACAACCACGTCAAAAAACCCAAAAAAATTTTTTGGTTTTTTGACGTGGTTGTTTATACATCTGAGGAGACCTAATTAAGGGGTCGAAATAAGTTATAATGTGTACAACCTTAATGTGTGTATAGTTTTTTCTTTTTATAATTCTGTTTTGCTCTGTTTAAATTACATTGAGCTCTGTTATTCAGATTCTCAACACAAAATTGAAATCTACACACTATATATATATATATATATATATATATATATATATATATATATATATATATATATATATATATATATATGTGGGGGTGTGTATAACTAATTGGTTTTCCGAAGTCAAGTGACGCATGAGTGCCCGATTATCATACAACGTCCATGTATTTGATTAAAGTGCATAGTTTATTGGGGCGAACACGACCGATTCGTTCCACAGGTTGACTGTATTGCTACGCGATATGGCGTATATACCGTAAGCATTATTCTTATATATATATATATATAATATATATATATATATATATATATATATATATATATATATATATTTACAGCCAAGTGGGTTAGAATAATCTCCGAGGAGTCCTTTAAAATGTGAACAAGGGTTGTAATCCGGATAATCCCCGTGGATCCCTTAAAAGGAAAATGTTTATATGCAGTAATGTGTATTCTATTTTATCTATTTTATAACTGCCTAAAAATTATTATACATATCTCTCTATATATAAAAAGTGAGGTACGTTTATATATTTACGTATTTCTATGTATAGGATTCACTCCTACAAGGATCATTATAAATTTGGATAACAGCGCTAAGTGTTAAGTGTCGAGGGCATCTTATTTGGGCTTCAAATAATATGTTCTTTTGAATATTTGGTTGGGGTGCAGTACCTCGTGTCAGGTTGTTATATCGAACCCCTGTATAGAGAGAATTTTGTAAACACTCGAGAATTGTGTCTAGTAAGAATTCAAATTCTCTTCAGTGGGCATGTTTTGTGCTGTGTTATATATCATGTTATGTGTTATTTTATGTGCTGTGGTATGTATTATGTTGGTTGTTGTTTTATGTGTCGAGTTATGTATTATGTTATTTGTTGTTTTATGTATTATGTGATTTGTTGTTTTGTGTTGTGTTATGTGTCATGTTATGTGTTGTTTTATGTGCTGTGGTATGTATTATGTTGGTTGTTGTTTTATGTGTTGGGTTATGTATTATGTTATTTGTTGTTTTATGTATTATGTGATTTGTTGTTTTGTGTTGTGTTATGTGTCATGTTATGTGTTGTTTTATGTGCTGTGATATGTATTATGTTGGTTGTTCTTTTATGTGTTGGGTTATGTATTATGTTATTTGTTGTTTTATCTATTATGTGATTTGTTGTTTTGTGCTGTGTTATGTGTCATGTTATGTGTATTTTATGTGCTGTGATATGTATTATGTGATTTGTTGTTTTATGTATTGTGTGATTTGTTGTTTTGTGTTGTGTTATGTGTTGTTTTATGTGCTGTGATATGTATTATGTGATTTGTTGTTTTATGTATTGTGTGATTTGTTGTTTTGTGTTGTGTTATGTGTCATGTTATGTGTTGTTTTATGTGATGTGGTATTATTATGTGATTTGTAGTTTTATGTGTTGTTTTATGTATTATGTGATTTGTTGTTTTATGTGTTGTGTTATGTATTATGTGATTTGTAGTTTTATGTGTTGTTTTATGTATTATGTGATTTGTTGTTTTATGCGTTGTGTTATGTATTATGTGATTCGTTGTTTTATGTGCTGTGTTATGTATTATGTGATTTGTTGTTTTATGCGTTGTGTTATGTATTATGTGATTCGTTGTTTTATGTGTTGTGTTATGTGTCATGTTATGTGTTGTTTTATGTGATGTGGTATGTATTATGTGATTTGTTGTTTTATGTGTTGTTTTATGTATTATGTGATTTGTTTTTTATGTATTATGTTATTTGTTGTTTTATGTGTTTTTATCTCTTCTGTGATGTATTATGCTATTTGTTGTTTTATGTGTTTTGTTATGTATCATGTTATATTTTGGTTTATGTGTTGTATATTGATTTGTGAGAGCACTGCGAAATGGCTCATTCAAAATAGGGAAAATACAGACATTCGAAAACACACACAGCGTTGTATAAAATGGAGCTGTTAAATCTGACATCGTAATATGGGACAAAAGCGAGAAAGTAGCAACCCTAGTTGAAGTCAGTGTCCCTAATGATGCAGGATTGAACAGAGCAGTGTATACCAAAAACGAGACGCGGACAGACAGAGAGATATACGCATATCATAAGAAACATGCATCGTTTATTATTATAGATACATGCAATACTATTTTTTACATAGTGAGTATATCAAAATGCGTTGGTTCGATGTCGTCTCCTTGTCTTGTATCTTAGAGGG
>OY744552.1:49917042-49924542 GCA_963556195.1 Sepiola atlantica
TTTAAGGGGCAGCCAGAGACGCAAAAATACTTCCATTATGTTCACATGCAAATTGTGCATGTGAATACAATTATATTGAAAGTACACTTCCTAGTATGCCTTCGTTTTTAGGGACAGACAGGCACAGACAGAGAGGGGTTCTCCTTGATTATATATATATATATATATATATATATATATATATATATATATATATATATATATATTTCATTTGAATCAAAAGGAAAACAGTTTACAAAGGGGAGGGGGGGCTGGGAACCATCTTAATATCATAAAACTTTGCTGACATTTTGGGAATAGACATAATTTTTTGTCATTTACCTATGGTTTAAATTTCATTTGAATCTACGGGAAAACAGTTTTCAGTGGGTGGGGTCTTGTGCCCCCCCCCCCCCCGAGGACCTCCAGCGTTGAAGTGATACATTTCTTATATAGCCTATGACCTTTACTAAGAGGTGAGTAGTCGACCTGCCAATTTTCAAGCAATTCTGTCCAGCGGTTTGGGTGAACATAAGACACAAAGATCGGGCGGACACACACACACAGAGTTACTGTTGCGATAATGCACATTGATTTGCAATGGCTATCGAAGGAGATGAGAACGCTGAAAATCTGGAGGGATTTGTTGTCACTCAGTCTCCAGGGAACACCATTTGTTATGGCCAGTGACTTGTGTGGAAATTCTAAGAAAGTAAATGAGAAGAAGAAGAAGAAGAAGAAGAAGAAGAAGAAGAAGAAGAAGAAGAAGAAGAAGAAGAAGAAGAAGAAGAAGAAAAATAGTGACGAAAGAAGAAGACAACGGGAGGGAGGAGGAGCAAGTACAAAAAGAAAAAAAGAAGAAGAAAAAAAAGAAGAAGAAAAAAAAAGAAGAAGAAGAAGAAGAAGAAGAAGAAGAAGAAGAAGAAGAAGAAGAAGAATATGGTTAGGAGGGGAAGAAAGAAGAAGAATAGGAAGAAAAAGAAAAAGAAATATAGTGATGAAGAAGAAGACAAAGGGAGGGAGGAGGGGCAAGTAAAAAAAGAAGAAGAAAAAAAGAAGAAGAAGAAAAAAAAAGAAGAAAAAGAAGAAAGAAAAAAAGAAGAAGAAGAAGAAGAAGAAGAAAAAGAAGAAAAATAAGAAGAAAAAAAGAGAAGAAAAAGAAGAAGAAGAAAAAGAAGAAGAAAAAGAAGAAGAAAAAAAGAAAACGAAGAAGAAAAAGAAGAAAGAAAAAAAGAAGAAAAAGAAGAAAAAAAGAGAAGAAGAAAAAGAAGAAGAAGAAGAAGAAGAAGAAGAAGAAGAAGAAGAAGAAGAAGAAGAAGAAAGCAAAGGATAAACTGGAAACGCAGTCGAAAATTCGATGGTGTTAATATTATTTACACCTAGCGAAGAGCGCAAAAAGAAGGCAGCATTTAAACATTGAGCCGTAATTTAGATATAATGGAAAATGGAGTAGAAAAGAATAAGAAAATATTATTTTAAAGTTACAGCACTCCCCCCCCCTCCTTTCTCCGAAAAAAATATCTTGGTAACTTTTAATGAATAATTTAGACAAAACTTGAACAACAACAACAAAAAATAGTTTTAATGCAACGAAAATCAGCCCCGGGTAATTTCGTTTCAGAATCTATCAAATGGCGCCACGACCAGCTGCGTTCGTCCAAGCGCCATCTTGTAAAATTCTGGCATCCATTTTGATCGTCCCACTTTTGGGAAAAGGAAATATCTCATTACTGAATAGTTATTTGGTGCAGACTCAGCGTTTGATAATATTTCAAATGGCTCCCCTACCTTCAGTCTAGCAGGTCTTCAGTCGGTGTTGTGATGATCGAACATTTTTTTTGTATAATTCTACGCCGGTTGTGGAAAAAATACTGCCGAGAGGGAGATTAAAAAGTGGGAACGGCTACCCTACTGGGATTTCGTTCCTGCGCGCGACAAGTGTACAGACATATATAAGTGCCACATTCGCTTGTTATCTACGTATCATCAATCTACTTTGGTATAATGTCTACACTTGCATTGCAATCTACGTGTCATGGCTCTACTTTGTTATATGATCTAAACCCCAGATCACAACCAACATGGTACAAGAGCAAGGGGAGGTAACAGTGGCTAGGTAGTTTGTATTTACCTTCCCCTCCCCCAACAGCGGAAAGATGTGACACAAGGTCGGAATGTAAGATTAGAAAGCCAGCACTCGAGAAAGTAAGCAGTCTGACCTAGAAAAAATGCCATGTCAGCCCCGTCGGCATTCCCCGGTAGGGGCACCTCAGGCGATTAGCAATAAACTAACCCCTTCTCAAAGAGTGTGAATTTATTTAGGCTGGTGCATTCGTCGGAAACATTCATTTCTATATTAAATGAAAATTACATCCCTCGGAATGCACCACACCTTAGGCATAATGCCCGTTGTGGAAAGGTTGAAAAGGTGGGGGTCGGGGGGTCTTTGTGACATTTAAAGCCAGCGCCCGTCGGCATTCCCCGGTAAGGGCGCCTCAGGCGATAGCAATAAACAACCCCCTTCTCAAGACTATAGGGTGTAGTATCCATAGGAACAAATACTACCCTTTTTATTTACCTCCCCAGGAGGTTAGGCACAAGGCCAGTTTTATCTTACTCCCACAAGGTAAGATGTGACTCAAGGTCGAGTCGGGAAAGTTGGACTTGAAAAGCCAGCGCCCGAGAAGGTGAGCACTCTGGCCTACAAAAAATGCCTGGGCAGCCCCGTCGGCATTCCCCGGTAGGGACGCCTCAGGCAGTAAGCAATAAACTTACTCCTCCCCAAAGAGGGGAGGCAAAGCCTGGGAGGGTGGACATCGCAGAACAGTGCAGGACAAACCCACAGACCGACGGAATCAAGGCCCGAAGGCCAAGACAGGAGCGGTTTATAGGGTGGAGTATCCATTGGAACAGATACTACACTTTGATCTTGGCCAAAAGGCCAATAACAAAGTTCCCGGTGGCAAGGTAGTTAACAACACAGAATGACGACTTGGAGGTGCCAAGTTCAAATCCATTTCGTTCCACAGAAACACTTTCACTTAGGAGGTTATCAACAGTCACCTGGTCCCTCCCGTTTGTACCCGATGTATTTCTAGAGAAAAAAACTCTAGCTATAAGTATATCAGGGAAACCAGTGCCAACGATAGACTCATCTGATTCATACGAAATGAATGACTGAAACAAGAAAAAAAAAACACTTCTCTTAATTGGTTTCGAAAGAATGCGTTGTTAGAGAGCCTGCAAATCCTAACCCTATATTTAACAACACTTGCATGCAAGAAAAGATGCTGTCTAAGTACATACACACATACATACATATATATATATATATATATATATATATATATATATATATATATATATATATATATATAGGTCAGTTTTTATTATATTCCAATAACCATGGTTTGTTTTATTACTTTTATTTTTATTTTTTAACATTTCCAAAAATTTAAAATTTCGGTGAGATAAATTTAACGGTCCGTTTCATTTGTCTTGTGCCAAACAACATTTCTATGTCAATATAGTCTCTGCAGCACTACAAAATCATCAGAAAAAAAGTTCACAAATAATAAAAGAGTTCTTGGATTAGATTATCTTGAAAACACCTACACTATACATCAGTTTTATTTTAGGGTGGAAACAAAAACAAACAAAAAACAGACAAAAAATTGAGAGCAAAACACTCACACGTGTGAGATCCAACTAATCCGCCATTTTGAATTTTTTTTGTTCAAAGCTAGTATCTCCTAAAAGAATTAGTGCGAACAATTTAAAAATGTTAATTCGGTAATATTTGCTAAAATATTTAATATGTACTATCATTTATTTATAAAGTTTCAGTTTATTTGAAGATAATTTATTTTTTTACTAAAGTTACATCAATGTTTACTTCAATAACTGACAAACATTGAGCTGAATCTTCAAAGGAGACTAGAAAGTAAAAGGATCTGATGATATATGATAATACATATATTGTCTTTAATAATTGATTATATATATATATATATATATATATATATATATATATATATATATATATATATATATATATATATAAGAAACTAAAAGTAAAACTTTTAGTAGAAAGAACCTATAGTGAAATGGTAAAAGCTCAATATACGAGATAGAGCAATAATAAAGTTAAATGGACGAAGAGTGATAAACATGCACGAATGTCCAAATTTATTTCAAACTTCAAATGCGCAAAGCAAGGTATATTCTGTAATAAAATTATGTTTATTGTTCTTTCCTTAAGCCAAGGCTTTTCTATTGCCAACTTATCTATCTGTATAATTCCTCTGATGATAAGATCTCGATCTTTGAAAAGCCTTGGCTTAAGGAAAGAACAATAAACATAATTTTATTACAGAATATACCTTGCTTTGAACATTTGAAGTTTGAAATAAATTTGGACATTCGTGCATGTTTATCACTCTTCGTCCATTTAACTATAAATAATTTAATATTTATTCATAAATATTATACTAAGCCCCTTTAAGAAATTAAAGTTGAGCACTCTCGGGGAAGTTAAAAATAGATTGTCAAAAGGCTCTAATGCAAAGTTCCGAATACGTTCGTCGAACACTCTCGACTAGTCTTCTATCTGTGCCCGCTTCTAGGTACATATAGATCTTAATTTCCCTATATTACGTGACAGTTTCCGTGGGCCGAGTGGATATGGCTGACTCTGTGTACCGGGTTCGCGTTTCCCGACCGTCTGAAATTGTTACTTCCCTGCACTGATGAGAGCAATAAGCTTGAAACGCTAGCGTCTGTAGGTATAAATAATTTAATATTTATTCATAAATATTATATATATATATATTTTTCAAATATTTGAACTTTGGTTTTTTCGAAAGCCAACTTATCCATCTGTATTTCTCCTCTGATGATAAGATTTCGATCTTTGAAAAGCCTTGGCTTAAGGAAAGAATAATAAACACTAGTTTATTACTGAATACACCTTGCATTGAACAATTGAAATTTGAAATAAATTTGGACAATCGTCGCATTTTTATCACTCTTTTTTCTTCTCTCTCTCTCTCTCTCTCTCTCTCTCTCTCTCTCTATATATATATATATATATATATATATATATATATATATATATATATATATATACTATGCGGTAAATGTTAGACTGGACAATACTCTCAAGCCTAAGTACTGTATCTTGTATAGAAAGAAAACCAGAAAATAACAGTTTCTCCGCTTACCCCGGCATTGTTTTCAGTCGTCTTTTGCGTCTCGTTCTTACTAGATTATAAAAGTATCTCCCTAATAAGGGCGCAGAAGCCGTTTCCCCAAATCCGGTTTTACTATAAGCTCGCTCGTTACACAGACTCCTTTTCAGAGAGTGTCCGTTGTCTTTCAAGACAGGTTGGCTTTCAGAAAATATATATAAAATTTAAAATATCAAAGTATGTCTTTTACTTGTTGTATATTTTAAACTTGGTAATACATTGTATGAGACATTATTTATTCCTGGCAATTTTATTGGCTTCTTTGTAAAGGCGAACACAGAATATCTTCAGAGAAAGGAGTTTTACGGGCGGCTAATATAATTCCTTTTGTGAAAAGTAATGACTTGTCGAACTGACACGTTAGCGCTTGTCACAAAGGATAAATGAAAGTCGGTATTTTTTGTGAAATTGATTTTTAAATGCGTCAGAGAATCTCAATAAGGAGCGATGTCCGTCAGTCGCACTCCAGTTTGGAGCACGGTTTACTGAGTCGGAGGGAGTTTGGAGGTTTTTGAATGGATCGGAGTCGAAGTGAGTTGGGGGTTTTGGAAGGAATTAGAGTTGGATGGATTTACAGGTTTGGGATTAAGTTAGAGTCAAAGTCGAAGAGAGTCGGATTGTTTGGAAGAAGTCAGAATAGAATTTGGAAAGAGTCAGAGATTTTGGAACGAATATGAGTTGGATATATTTGTAAGTTTTGGAAGAAATTTGAGCCAGAGTCGGAGGGAGTCGGATTTTTTGGAAGAAGTCAGAATAGAATTTGGAAAGAGTCAGAGATTTTGGAACGAATATGAGTTGGATATATTTGTAAGTTTTGGAAGAAATTGGAGCCAGAGTCGGAGGGAGTCGGATTTTTTGGAAGAAGTCAGAATAGAATTTGGAAAGAGTCAGAGATTTTGGAACGAATATGAGTTGGATATATTTGTAAGTTTTGGAAGAAATTTGAGCCAGAGTCGGAGGGAGTCGGATTTTTTTCAGAAGTCAGAATCGAATTTGAAGGGAGTCAGAGATTTTGGAACGAGTATGAATTGGATATATTTGTAAGTTTTGGAAGAAATTGGAGTCAGAGTCGGAGGGAGTCGGATTTTTTTTAAGAAATCAAAATCAAATTTGGAGGGAGTCAGAGATTTTGGAACGAGTATGAATTGGATAGATTTGTAAGTTTTGGAAGAAATTGGAGTCAGAGTCGGAGGGAGTCGGAGGTTTTTAAATATAATTCTATTTATGAAAAATAAAAGTCAGTATTTCTTTTGAAGTTGATTTTAAATACGTCCAAGCATCGCGATAAAGAGTAATGGTTTTCCGTCGGTCAGTCCAGTGGGAAACAGGGCTGCGGAGTCGGAGGGAGGTAGATATTTTAGAAACAGTCGGAGTAAAATGTGGAGGGAGTCAGGGGTTTGGGAAGCTGTCGGTGTCAAAGTCGGACTCGTAAAGATGCTAAGAGTCGGATTTTTTAATTTTAAAAGACAGGGGGGATCTGGATGTTTTGGAATTACGGAGGCGAATTCGGAGGTTTGGGAAGGGGTCGGAGTCGAATGGGGTCAGAGGTTTCGAAAACTCGGAGTCGAAGGGGGGTGGGACATTTTTAAAGGAATAGGAGTCGGGAGGAGTCAGAGGTTTTTGAAGGAGTTTGATTTGCAGTCGTAAGAATTTGGACGGTTAGCAGGAAATAGGAGTCGGAGCCGGAAGTTTAGGAAAGAGGTAGAGGGATTTGGTAAGATTCGGAGTCGGAGTGAGTCGCAGGTTTTGAAATATAATTCCTTTTGTGAAATGTCATGGCTTGGCGAACTGACACGTTAGCGCTTGTCACAAATGATAAATGAAAGTCGGTATTTCTTGTGAAATTGATTTTTATACAAATGAAAGCATTTCGATAAGGAGCGATGTCCGTTCATCGGTGTACTCGAGTTTGAAACAGGGTTGAGGAGTCGGAGTTCGAGGTATCTCGAGGTTTTGAAAGGAGTCGGAATTGTAGTCGAAGGTTTTGGAAGGAGTCAGAGTTGGAGAAAGTCAGCTTTTCTAAGACATCAGAGTCGGGGAGGGTTAGTTGTTATAGAAGAAGTCATAGTCGGAGTTGAATGGATTTAGAATATTAAAAGGGAGTATAGTCGGAGTGAGAGTGAGGCTTTGCAAGCAAGGATTTTAAGGTTTGGGAATGAATTTGAGTCGGAGGGAATCAGATGTTTTAGATGAAGTCGGAGTATAAGATGAATTAGAGTTGGAGGGGTCAGAGGTTATGTCTGGAGTCAGAGATGGTATGATTTAGACGTTT
>OY744552.1:49929542-49944542 GCA_963556195.1 Sepiola atlantica
GGGTGTGTGTGTGTGGGTGTGGGGGGTGTATTGGTTGCTATATTTATAAAGGAGAAGGTTCAATATTTGTGATAGATCTTATGGAGATCAAAGTTTGGAAACATGGAGTCGGGAATAAAAGAAGAATGAAAAGAAGAAAAAGAAGAAAAAATGGAAGGAAAAGAAAAAGCAGCAGCAGAAGATGAAAGAAGAAGAAGAAAAAGAAGAAAAGGAAGAAGAAAAAACAGAAGAAAATGAAGAAGAAAGAAAAAGAAGAAGAAGAAGAAGAAGAAGAAGAAGAAGAAGAAGAAGACGAAGAAGAAGAAGAAGAAGAAAAAGAAGAAAAAGAAGAAGAAAATGAAGAAGAAAATGAAGAAAGAATCAGAAGAAGAAGAAAAAGGAAAAGAAAAAGAAAAAGAAGAAAAAGAAGAAGAAAATGAAGAAGAAAAAGAAGAAGAAGAAGAAAAAGAAAAAGAAGAAGAAGAAGAAGAAGAAGAAGAAAAAGAAGAAGAAAGACAAAAATCAGAGAAATAATAGGATAACAAGAAGAACGACAAGAAAAAAAAAGGAGAAATAGAAGAAGAGAAAAGTGAAGAAAATACAGTAGAAGAAGAAGAAGAAGAAGAAGAAGAAGAAAAGCAGAAAAAGAAGGGAAATATAATTAGAAGAAAGTGAAGAAAAGACAGTAGAAGAAAGAGAAGAAGTAAATGAACACGACAGAAGAAGAAGAAGAAGAAGAAGAAGAAGAAGAAGAAGAAGAAGAAAAACGCGAAAAAAAGAAAAGATAGTATTATTAGTTAGTATCCAAATCAGCCGCCAAGAATATAAATCAACTTCTTCTTTCATGTATCTATATTTTGCTGTTGACTTATTTTTTGATATTTATTTTGGCGCCTGATCATTTCATTAACTGAAAACTGTCATCCGCCATCTTTCTCTTTTGTTTTTTTGTTTTCAAATCAATACAATCGCCATTTTGTTTTTTTCGTGTCCCTTTCGTCTGTATCACGCCTTGTAACGAGATGAGTCAGTTCCGGGCAAACATTTTACGGTTCCAATTTAAAAAAATAACAATGTTTTTTTTCTCGAAAAAGTTGAATTCGTTAAAACTCTTTCTATTTATTTTCTGATATAATTTTTTTCACACAGTCTCTCTTTTTTTTCAGTACACTTGTGAACAGACACATTTGTGAACAGACACATTTGTGAACAGACACATTTCTTGGTTTCCAATGAATTTGTAGATATTCTCTATATATAAAGTTAGGTATGTTTATAGGTTTATAGTTTATAGTTTTGTAGGTGTAGGATTCACTCCTAAACTAATTAACACGTCATTGTGAATGTTGGTACAGGTGCTAGGCGTAAGGGGTTCAAATGTGAGCTATATGAAGTTGAATTTAGTTTCATTGATAGGTGGGTGGAAGCCCTTCGTAGAAAATTGAAATACTTCGAATTTTTGTGAAATTTTAACGATAGATATTAGATATTAATTAATAAATATTCCCGAAATTTCAGGCATTTTGGAGTATTGGAAATGATTTTAGTGGACTCCGGGTTAGTGTTAGAGTTATGGTTAGTGTAAGGGTTAGGGTTTAGGGTTAGGATTTAGGGTTTAGGGTTAGGGTTAGGGTAAGCGGTTAGGGGTTAGGGGTTAGGGGTTAGGGTTAGGGTTAGGGTTAGGGGTTAGGGGTTAGGGTTAGGGTTTAGGGTTAGGATTTAGGGGTTAGGGTTAGGGTTAAGGTTAGGGGTTAGGGTTAGGATTTAGGGGTTAGGGTTAGGGTTAGGGTTAGGATTTAGGGGTTAGGGTTAGGGTTAGGGTTAGAGTTAGAGTTAGGGTTAGGGTTAGGGTTGAGGTTAGGGTTAGGGGTTAGGGTTGAGGGTTAGGGGTTAGTGTTAGGGTTAGATTTAGAGTTAGGGTTGAGGTTAGGGTTAGGGTTAGGGTTAGGGTTAGAGTTAGAGTTAGGGTTAAGGTTAGGGTTAGGATTTAGGGTTTAGGATTATAAAGGATGAAACGTATATGTACATAGATAATAAACAAAACAAACATTTATATATATATATATAATCATATAATTATAAGTTATCCACGTACACATATGTTTCATAAAACCACCGATCTACAGCGTGACTGACTTTGGTAAGATTCGAACCTACGACAAAATTGTATGCAGTGTAGAATGTTACGTGTGGGCTACGAGGACTTGTCTGAAATAAGTACGATTTTTTATCGCGTAATTGTTGAGATGTGTTGTTTTTGGGGGAGGGTGCGACAATGTCAAGTGCTATCATATCTTATGTTCACTTTTCTAATTGATGAGAGAGTTGCCTCCCTTACATATATTATATGCCAAAAATCACTTCTATTATGGGACATGTTTATTTATTTTATGCATAAAAGTAGTGATAGCCTACGTAACAGCTGTCATTATTACCAAAAAATAAATTTCAACTATTTTAGAGAAAAGAGCGTACATATTTCAAGCAAGCAACATTCTAGATTACAGATAATGTGGTCGAATTTTGTCAAATTCAGCCACGCTGACAATCGGTATGTCTCTCTCATATATATATATATATATATATATATATATATATATATATATATATATATATATATATATATATATATATATATAATATTTGTTATTGTCTATTATCTATGTACGTATACAATGAAGGCTTCGGATTTGAGTTGAAAAATACTTGTGATCCGGGGTTTCGAATCGCATGACCGGTAGTGAATAGTCATATCTCTATGCTGATGAGTCCCGATTAAAAAGGACGAAACGTATACATACATAGTTAATAAACAATAACAATTATTTATTAATATATATATAATATTTGTTATTGTCTATTACCTATGTACGTATACGTTTCGTCCTTAATAATCGGGACTCATCAGCATAGAGATATGACTATTCACTACCGGTCATGCGATTCGAAACCCCGGATTACGAGTATTTTGCAACTGAAATCCCGACGCCTGAACCACTGGGCCATGTTGAACAGCGAATAAACGGTGATAATTTTAACACTTTATGCGGCGACTTGACGTCATAGAGCGTTCGACTTAATGAAAGGAACGATGCATTTAAAGCAATATATATATATATATATATATATATATACTAGCAAATATATGTTCCCTCCGGTCACGTATTTTTATTAGGCTGAGAGGATGTCATGATGAACGAACTACATACATTGACCCTTAAAGGAGGAGGTAATGCCTGGTACACTAAAACATATACTACAATAACTTCTCCAAATAACCTGAGAGAATCTTCCCCATAAAAGGAGAAAGAACAACAGAAAAGATACTATAATACCCCCCATGCACACAAAAAGGTAGAATGGAGTATCTGGTAAGATGGCCTTATGAAGGTTAATATAATGCATGGGAGAATCAACCCCATACCCTAAAAAAGGAGGAGACAATTCCTGGGAGGACGGTCTTATTACAATAGAACCGATACTACACTGTCCATTCCATTAAAAGATAACAATAATAAAGTAAATCAGTGTTTTATTCATTTAAAAATGCCACGAAGACATTTTATTATAGTTCCTTGGCCTTTTGGCTAAGATCAAAGTGTAGTATCTGTTCCGATGGATACTGCACTCCATAGACTGGTATTGTCTTGTCCTTCGGGACTTGATTTACGTCGGTCTATGGGATTGTCCTGTGCAGTTCTAGGAGGTCCACCCTCCCAGGCTTTGCCTCCCCTCTTTGGGGAGGAGTAAGTTAATTGCTTACTGCTTGAGGCGCCCCTATCGGGGAATGCCGACGAGGCTGCCCAGGCAATTTTTGATGGTCAGAGTGCTCACCTCTCGGGCGCTGGCTTTTCAACCCCCACTTTCCGACCCGACCTTGGGTCACATCTTACTTGTGGGAGTAGGATAAAACTGGCCTTGTGCCTAACTCCTGGAGAGGAGTAAATAATACTTTATTATAGTTCCTTGGCCTTTTGGCTAAGATCAAAGTGTAGTATCTGTTCCGATGGATACTACACCCCATAAACTGGTTATGTTTTTGGCCTTTGGGGCTTGATTTACGCCGGCTTATGGGTCGGTCCTGAGCAGTTCTAGGAGGTCCACCCTCCCAGGCTTTGCCTCCCCTCTTTGGGGAGGAGTAAGTTTATTGATTACTGCCTGATTCATACTTCATTCTGCATAATTCCGTATTTTATTTTCCGTTCCTCGAAAGTTTACAAAAGAAAAAAAAAACAGCCTAAGAGTTTTACAAGAAAGAAAAAAAGTCTAATATTTTGAAGTGAAACGCCATATTAGAAAGAAATAGATTATAACTGATATTCCTTCCGCTCCACTAAACCTGAAAGATATATGAGTCGTCGGTTGGTCGTGTAAAATTGCCGTTTGAGATCCTGAAGGTTCTATGGAAACGGTTGCAATGTTATCTTTAATTCAGTCGTGGTGTTTATTGTTCTCTTCAGTGACGAGAATAACAGGTTTTCTTCATGAATATTTAAATGCACACTTTGGCGGTTTGAAGAGTCCATTTTGATTGTCAGGTTCATTTGCTTGTTTCATTTTGTTTGAGTATTGGGTTTGTAGAAATAAATAAATTTGTTGAATTTGAAACAAATAAATATATAAATGGAGGTTTTTTATGTTTTTGTTTTTGTGATGGCGGATGAGGCAGGAAAGTACTGTGAAATTGTAGATACGGATCTTAATGATAGGAACAGTTGAGAAGAAAAAGAACGAGAAGAAGAAAAGAGGGGGAAGAAGAAGAATCGTATGAAGAATAAGAAAAGAAGGGGTAGAAGAAGGGGACAGAAAAAAAGAAGAAAAAGAAGAAAAGGAGGAGAAAAGGGGACAAGAAGAAAAAATATGAGGTATAAGAAGAAAGACAAGAGGCAGAAAACAAAGAAGAAAATGGACGGAAAGTAGAAGAAAGAAGCAGAAGAAAAAGAAGGAAAACGAATGAGAAGAAGAAGGGGAAGAAAAAGAAGAAGAAAAGAAAGAAGAAGAAAAGGAAGAAGAAGAAGGACAAAAAAGATGAAGTAGATGAGGAAGAAAAAGATAAAGAAGAAGAAGAAGAAGAAGAAGAAGAAAAGAAAAATTAAATAATAATAATAAAAAGAATACGAAGAAGACGGCAGCGACAGTTTAAAGTAAAAGAAGAAGAAAGAAAGAAAAGACGAACACAAAATAAAATGATAATAATAATAATAATAATAATAATAATAATAATAAAAGTAATAATAATAATAATAATAATAATAATAATAATAATAATAATAAAAATAATAATGATAATAATAGTGATAATAATAATAATAATGATAACAATAATAATAATAATAATAATAACAATAATAATGTTAATAATAATAATAACCATTTAAAAAAATATTTAAAAAAGAAAAATAAATAAATAAAATAAAATTAAAAAAATGAATAAAAATTAAATAAAAAATAATATTTAAATAAATATATATATATAGTAAAAAAGAAATTATTTAAAAAATGGTACCCGTCTAGGCTGACACCACACAAAATATCTGCATAGGGTCAAGGAGGATGAGAAGACCGAGGAGGGAAGCACAAACCAGACCTCCACTGGAAGTGCAGAAACTGCTGGGACCTCGGGTAGGCTTACTGTCACCCAAACCCCAGAAAACACCAATGGTCCTTGCCGGCGAGAAATCAATGGTAAACGGCTGTTGCGATACTGCACATTTATTTGCGGTGGCTATCGAAAAGAGGTGGAGAATACTGGAAATCTGGGGAGACTTGTTGTCACTCAGATTCCAGGGAATACCACCGGTTGTCGGTGAGCAATCACTGATGACCTGTGTGAGAACTCCTAGTGAGTAAATAATAATGATAATAATAATAATAATAATAATAATAATAATAATAATAATAATAATAATAATAATAATAATAATAATAATGCATTGGTGTTATACTGACTTTCTTCATGTTCCATATAACTGACAGGAATATGGAACATGAAGAAAGTCAGTATAACACCAATAATCATAGGAGCACTAGGAACAGTCCCCAAAAACATGGAGAAAAGACTAGGAGAAATAGGAATCAAAGGGATAACTGAGACCATACAAAGGACAGTAATGATCAAAACAGCTACAATCCTGAGAAATGTCCTCGAATGCGGAAACCAACCCACATAAGCAACGAATGGAGAACAAACACATGGAAGCACAAGACAACAGAACCGGGGAAAATACAACCGCACGAGAGAGGCGCAAGCAGAGGCTGACACCACGAAAATTATGGACAGAGGGTCGAGGAGGGAAAGCGCAAACCAGACCTCCACTGGAAGAGCGCGGACAGCTCTGGGACCTTGGGGAGGCTTGTTGCCACTCGGGCCCCAGAGGGGACCAATGGCCCTTATCAGCGGGAAATAGATGGTAGGTGGCTGTTGCGATACCACAAGGTAATCAGCGGTGATGAGCGAAAAGAAGTGGAGCATACTGGAAGTCTGAGGAGACTTGTTGTCACTCAGACTCCAGGGAATACCACAGGTTGTTGGCAGTTGGCGATCACTGACGATGACCAGTGTGATAACTCCTAGTGAGTAAATAATAATAATAAATTCTTCCAAGAAACGATGGAAAAGAAAAAAAGAAAGAGAAAAGTGAAGAAAACGTAAAGAAGAAAAAGTGAAGAAAAAAAGAAAGAGAAAAGTGAAGAAAAAAAGAAAGAGAAAAGTGAAGAAAAAAAGAAAGAGAAAAGTGAAGAAAAAAAGAAAGAGAAAAGTGAAGAAAAAAAGAAAGAGAAAAGTGAAGAAAAAAAGAAAGAGAAAAGTGAAGAAAAAAAGAAAGAGAAAAGTGAAGAAAAAAAGAAAGAGAAAAGTGAAGAAAAAAAGAAAGAGAAAAGTGAAGAAAAAAAGAAAGAGAAAAGTGAAGAAAAAAAGAAAGAGAAAAGTGAAGAAAAAAAGAAAGAGAAAAGTGAAGAAAAAAAGAAAGAGAAAAGTGAAGAAAACATAAAGAAGAAAAAGAAAGAGGGTTTCACTCGTTGGCATAAACAATGGAAGAATATAAAAATAGTAGTCGACCGCGAACTTCAACGATTGCACGGAAAAGATATCAATGTAATTCATTAAATCTCTGCTGCTGGCTAACTCAACAATTAAAATTCCTATACAAACGTAATAAAGTAACGAAATCTGCAGTATTTAATTCCACTTGCAATCTCCTTGGCCTAACCTTCACAGGTAACATGAATTGGAACACATACATTGAAGACATTGCCAAGGCTGCCGCAAAGAAGGTTGGCTCCCTCTACCGTGCTAGTGGACTCCTTACACCTGACATTATCCTGTATCTCTACAAAGCCACCATTCGCCCATGCATGGAGTATTGTTGCCACATCTGGGCTGGTGCATCATCTACTAGTCTCTCCCTCCTTGACAAAGTTCAAAAAAGAGTCGTCAACCTAATAGGTCCCTCACTGTCAGCTAAGCTCCAGCCCCTGTCCCATCGCCGCAATGTAGCATCCTTGTGTTTGTTTTACAAATACTTCAATGGATTATGCTCCGATGAGTGTGCTGCTCTGGTGCCCCCTCGACGTAAATTCACTAGACTAACTCGACATTCTACTAAATCTCATTCATTCACTGTGGAGGTCCCCAGATGCCGGAGAGCATTCTACTCAAATAGCTTCTTTCCTCGTGCTGCTGGCCTCTGGAACTCCCTTCCTGCCCCCTGTTTCCCCGACAGTACTGACATGCAGAAATTTAAAACTAATGTAAACAGACACCTCGCTGCTCAGATCCCAATTTAAGCTGAACCACCAATCCTTTCCCCCCCTTTTCCTTTTTTCTCAGTAGCCCCTTACGTTTACAGTGGCATCCTGCCTTGTTTGGGGTGAACCATGTAAAAAAAAAAAAAATAAAAAAAATCTAGTTTTTTTTCTTCTCTCCTATCAATTCACGACAATTGTCAGCTCTCATTCCAACAAGAATACAACATTCGATTTATTTCCTGAAACGGTGTGAATTACTCCGTAGAAATCGATTATCTGTAAATGGTTGTGTAAGTACTTTCTGATATTCATTAATGAGCTTTCAAATCATATCATCAGATCATTCGTTGAGATCTACGCAGACGACACAATAATCTACGGCAGCACTTCAAAGAGCATTATTGTGCAAGACTTTTCTTATTCTCTCTCTCTCTTTCTCTCCTTCTCTCTCTCTCTCTCTCTCTCTCTCGAACAAATTAAAAATAATAAAGAAACGGTTATAATAAAGATATTGTAATAATAAAGAGACGCTAATCATAAAGAGGCGGTAATAATAAAGAGACGACGATAATAAAGAGGCGGTAATAATAAAGAGACGGCGATGATATAGAGGCGGTAATAATAATAAAGAGACGGTAATTATAATAAAAATAATAAAGAAACGGTTATAATAAAGAGCTTTTAATAATAATAAGACGCCCATGATAAAGAGGCAGTAATAATAAAGAGACTGTATTAATAAATAGTAGAAAATAATAAAGAAACGGTAATAATCAAGAGACGATAATAATAAAGAAACGGTAATAATAAAGAGAAGATAATAATAAAGAAACGGTAATAATAAATAGAAGATAATAATAAAGAAACGGTAATAATAAATAGAAGATAATAATAAAGAAATGGTAATAATAAAGAGAAGATAATAATAAAGAAACGGTAATAATAAAGAGAAGATAATAATAAAGAAATGGTAATAATAAATAGAAGATAATAATAAAGAAACGGTAATAATAAAGAGAAGATAATAATAAAGAAACGGTAATAATAAAGAGAAGATAATAATAAAGAAACGGTAATAATAAAGAGAAGATAATAATAATAATAAGAAGAAGAAGAATAATAATAATAATAATAATAATAATAATAATAATAATAATAATAATAATAATAATAATAATAATAATAATAATAATAATAATAATAATAATAATAATAAAGAAACGGTAATAATAAAGAGAAGATAATAATAAAGAAACGGTAATAATAAAGAGAAGATAATAGTAAAGAAACGGTAATCATGAAGAGAAGATAATAATAAAGAGACGCCAATCATAAAGAGACAGTAATAATAAAGAAACGGTAATAATAAAGAGACGATAATTATTTTTAAAAAACGGTAATAATAATGAGAAGATGATAATAAAGAAGCGATAATAATATATAGACTATAATAATAAAGAAACGGTAATAATTAATATACAGTAATAATAAAGAAACGGTAATAATAAAGAGAGGATAATAATAAAGAAACGGTAATAATAAATAGACAGTTACATTTACTTATATATCCATAGATTTATTTCTCACAGAGAAAGTTAGGTCAAGATAAACGTATAAGCGATATAATACAAAATGACTCATGAAAGAGGATGCATATTTCTTAAATATTTTTTTTTTCTTGAGAATGACAATCAATGGTGTTTGCTCGGGGTCAGCTTAGTGTGTTCGAAGGTTATCTCGACCCACTGTGGTAATTGATAGAAGCGGACGTGACGTTACATGGCTCGTCGGTGAGTAGTAGCAGGTCGATCGGAAGCTTTGTGGTGCGAACACGTTAGTTGAGAAATATCCTGCTAAATGTAATTAACCAGTAATTACTCCCTCCCTCTCTCTCTCTCTCTCTCTCTCTCTCTCTCTCTCTCTCTCTCTCTCTCTCTCTCTCTCTCTTACCTCCTCCCACTGTGCTGGAACGAACGCTCAACAAGGTATGTTATTATGTTCATGTATTTTTATTTATTTTGACTTATGAGATATCTAACTTCCCCTAAAAGGAAAGGTATATGTTACACATTAACACATGTAAATTCACTAGACCAACCCGACAATCTGCCAAATCCCATGGATTCACTGTGAAGGTCCCCAGATGCCGACGAGATTTCTACTCTAAAAGATGATTTCCTCGTGCTGCTGGACTTTAGAACTCCCTCCCTGTCCCCTGTTCCCCCGACGGTACTGACATGCAGAAATTTAAAACTAATGTAAACAGACATCTCGCTACAAAGCTCCGAATTTAGGTTGAACCACTTAAACTTTCTCAGTAGCCCTTTACGTCTACAGTGGCGGCCTGCCTTGTTTGGGGAGAACTATGTTAAAAACAAATGTGACTCACACCATCGAAATGCATGTGTTGCCAGGGTAAACACAGAGCATGCATGACTATGTAAAGTAAATACAACTTACTTATGCTGTCTGTGAACTATTCTGAATAAGAAAACTACGATCAATGGTTAAAATACTATTTTGTAATGGCTAGCTGTTTTTGGAGTCCTGTCTTGATTGCCACAAGATGCGAGACTTAGAAATAGAAGAGTCGGTAGCATGTCACGCTCAAGTATGAAATAACACATCAGCTGTTTGTTTCCCAACTCACCAGGTTCAAATATTGGCTTCCGTTACAACTGATTTTCTGATCAGTTTATTTCGAAACTGGATCGTTAAAACTGGATCGTTAAATATTTTAAACACCTGCTCTTTCCCTCCCCCTCTGTTACTGCCTGATCCCCCTCCCCCCCCCCGAGATGCACAATCTGCTCTCTGTAATGTCCTCTGAGATTCTTCTTCTTTCATACGGGCGCGTAATCGCTCAATGTGTGAAAATGCCGGCAACCATATCCTATTTAAAGTGTGAACAAAATGTTCATAAAAGCAAGCGCCTTTTCTTGTTTGTTTCTAAGGGCATCCCGTTTGATAATTGCGCAAGAAGAAAATTACGTTATGAAAATATAAAATATTATGAATAACAAACGGGTCCTTAATGGTTTCTTTTTTGATCTGTGAAAGCGGGCGATGAATTATTATTAAAATATAAAGAGTTCGGATAGAGTAAAAATAAAACAAAAACAAATATATTTAAGATATGCCCATTACAATATATATTTAAAACACGCTCATTCAAATATATTTAAGATACGCTCATTTAAATATATTTAAGATACGCTACATCAAATATATTTAAGATACGCTCATTCAAATATATTTGAAATACGCCCATTCAAATATATTTAAGACACACTCATTCAAATATATTTAAGATACGCTGATTCAAATATATTTGAGATACGCTCATTGAAATATATTTAAGATACGCTCATTCAAATATATTTGAGATACGCCCATCCAAATATACTTAAGATACACGCATTCAAATATATTTGAGATACGCCTATTCAAATATATTTGAGATACGCCCATTCAAATATATTTAAGATACGCTCATTCAAATATATTTAAGATACGCTCATTCAAATATACTTAAGATACGCCTATTCAAATATATTTAAGATACACACATTCCAATATATTTGAGTACGCCCATTCGAATATATTTAAGATACGCCCATTCAAATATATTAAAGATACGCCCATTCAAATATATTTAAGATACATTCATTCAAATATATTTAAGATACGCCCATCCAAATATACTTAAGATACGCCCATTCAAATATATTTGAAATACGCCCATTCAAATATATTTGAGATACGCTCATTCAAATATATTTAAGATACGCTCATTCAAATATACTTAAGATACGCCCATTCAAATATATTTGAAATACGCCCATTCAAATATATTTAAGATACGCTCATTCAAATATATTTAAGATGCGCCTATTCAAATATATTTAAGATACGCCTATTCAAATATATTTTAGATACGCTCATTCAAATATACTTAAGATACGCCTATTCAAATTTTTTTAATATACACACATTCAAATATATTTGAGTACGCCCATTCAAATATATTTAAGATACGCCCATTACAATATATTTAAGATACGCCCATTACAATACATTTGACATTACGCTCATTCAAATATATTTACAATACGCCCATTCAAATATATTTGAGATACATTCATTTAAATATACTCAAGATACGCCCATGCAAATATATTTAAGATGCGTCTATTCAAATATATTTAAGATACGCCCATTCAAATATATTTAAGATACGCCCATTCAAATATATTTAAGATGCGTCCATTCGAATATATTTAAGATACGCCCATTCAAATATATTTAAGATACGCTCATTAAAATATATTTAAGATGCGTCTATTCAAATATATTTAAGATACGCCCATTCAAATATATTTAAGATACGCTCATTAAAATATATTTAAGATACGCCTATTCAAATATATTTAAGATACGCCCATTCAAATATATTTAAGATACGCCCATTCAAATATATTTACGATACGCCCATGCAAATATATTTAAGATACGCTCATTCAAATATATTTAAGATGCGTCTATTCAAATATATTTAAGATACGCCCATTCAAATATATTTAAGATACGCTCATTAAAATATATTTAAGATACGCCCATTCAAATATATTTAAGATACGCCCATTCAAATATAATTAAGATACGCCCATCCAAATATATTTAAGATACGCTCATTGAAATATATTTAAGATAAGCCCATTCAAATATATTTAAGATACGCCCATCCAAATATATTTAAGATACGCTCATTATAATATATTTAAGATGCGCCTATTCAAATATATTTAAGATACGCCCATTCAAATATATTTAAGATACGCTCATTAAAATATATTTAAGATACGCCCATTCAAATATATTTAAGATACGCACATTGAAATATATTTAAGATACGCTCATTATAATATATTTAAGATGCGCCTATTCAAATATATTTAAGATACGCCCATTCAAATATATTTAAGATACGCCCATTCAAATATATTTAAGATACGCTCATTCAAATATATTTAAGATACGCTCATTAAAATATATTTAAGATACGCCCATTCAAATATAATTAAGATACGCCCATCCAAATATATTTAAGATACGCTCATTGAAATATATTTAAGATACGCCGATTCAAATATATTTAAGATACGCACATTGAAATATATTTAAGATGCGCCTATTCAAATATATTTAAGATACGCCCATTCAAATACATTTAAGATACGCCCATTCAAATATATTTAAGATACGCGCATTCAAATATATCTAAGATACGCCCATTCAAATACATTTGAGATACGCTCATTCAAATATATTTGAGATACGCCCATTCAAATACATTTAAGATACGCCCATTCAAATATATTTAAGATACGCCCATTCAAATACATTTAAGATACGCCCTATTCAAATATATTTAAGATACGCCCATTCAAATACATTTAAGATACGCCCATTCAAATACATTTAAAATACGCCCATTCAAATATATTTAAGATACGCCCATTCAAATACATTTAAGATACGCCTATTCAAATATATTTTAGATACGCACATTCAAACATATTTAAGATACGCCCATTCAAATATATCTGAGATACGCCTATTCAAATATATTTGAGATACGCTCATTCAAGTATATTTAAGATACGTCCATTCAAATACATTTAAGATACGCTCATTCAAATATATTTGAGATACGCCCATTCAAATATATTTAAGATATGTCCATTCAAATATATTTAAGATACGCTCATTCAAATATATTTAAGATACGCCCATTCAAATACATTTAAGATACGCTCATTCAAATATATTTGAGATACGCCTATTCAAATACATTTAAGATACGCTCATTCAAATATATTTAAGATACGCCCATTCAAATACATTTAAGATACGCTCATTCAAATATATTTAAGATACGCCCATTCAAATATATTTAAGATACGCTCATTCAAATATATTTAAGATACGCGCATTAAAATATATTTAAGATGCGCTCATTCAAATATATTTGAGATAGTCCTATTCAAATATATTTAAGATACACTCATTCAAATATATTTAAGATACGCCCATTCAAATACATTTAAGATACGCTCATTCAAATATATTTAAGATACGCCCATTCAAATATATTTAAGATACGCTCATTCAAATATATTTGAGATACGCTCATTCAAATATATTAAAGATACGCCCATTCAAATACATTTAACATACGCTCATTCAAATATATTTGAGATACGCTCATTCAAATATATTTAAGATACGCTCATTCAAATATATTTAAGATACGCTCATTCAAATATATTTAAGATATGCCCATTCAAATATATTTAAGATACGCTCATTCAAATATATTTAAGATACGCCCATTCAAATACATTTAAGATACGCTCATTCAAATATATTTGAGATATGCCCATTCAAATATATTTGAGATACGCTCATTCAAATACATTTAAGATACGCTCATTCAAATATATTTGAGATACGTCCATTCAAATATATTTAAGATACACTCATTCAAATATATTTGAGATACATTCATTCAAATATACTTAAGATACGCCTATTCAAATATATCTGAGATACGCCTATTCAAATATATTTGAGATACGCCCATTCAAGTATATTTAAGATACGCTCATTCAAATATATTTAAGATACGCCCATTTAAATATATTTAAGATACGCTCATTCAAATATGTGTGAGATACGCCCATTCAAGTATATTTAAGATACGCTCATTCAAATACATTTAAGATACGCTCATTCAAATATATTTGAGATACGCCCATTCAAATATATTTAAGATACACTCATTCTAATATATTTGAGATACCCCCATTCAAATATATTTAGGATACGCTCATTGGAGTTGCAAAATACTTGTAATCCGAGGTTTCGAATCGCTTGACCGGTAGTGAATAGTCATATCTCTATGCTGATGAATCTCGATTAAAAAAAGGACGAAACGTATACGTACATAGATAATAAACAAAAACAAATATATATATATATATATATATATATATATATATATAGTCTCAGAAGTTTGTCAACCATTAAAACTATATATATATATAATATGTATGTATGTATGTATGTATGTATGTATATATATATATATATATATATATATATATATATATATATATATATATAATTATATATTAAATCTTGTATTAATAGGCAACAATTCTTCTTTAATAAATATACGTATTCGCCTCACCATAATGGAAGCATTGCTCA
>OY744552.1:49949542-49962042 GCA_963556195.1 Sepiola atlantica
AAAAAGGGGAAGGGTGGAGGGAGCAAGGACTACTGTGGCTGGCGATGAGAGAAAGAGGTGGGGGATGAGCAGGGGTAAAATGGATGGCAGAGAGAGATTGGAGGAAGAGGGGGAGGGGGTGTTTGACCAGATGGCTGTGGTCAAGATTGAAGGGGAAGAGTGAGTTGGAATGTTTGTGTGTGGGGGGTGTATGCAGGGAAAATGGGGGTGGGTAGAGAGGGAGGGGGCTGTGATTTTGGTGGATGGGCGAAAGTTATGGTCTTAGAGAGCGTTTGGAGAAAATGAGGGAATTTAAGAAGAGGTATGGGAGAAAATAGATGAGAGGGAGAAGAGGGAGGATTTGTCGTGATAGGGTGTGAAATATTTGAAATATTTGGAAAATGATAGCAATGAGTGAGGGATTGGAGTGGGTGGGGGAGGGGGGGTGATTGAAAGGGTGGGTGAGGAATATTTGAAATATTTGGAACATGAGAAAGTTTATTTGGACTGTAGTATTAAAAATGTGAGGGAAAACACCACACAAAAAAATCAAACCCCTAACACCTCTCTCATAGACAGACCCCTTCTCCTACCCACGCATTCCAATAACACATCCATATGCAACACGCTCAACAAACTAGGCATTCCAATAGTACAAACCACTTCTCAATCCATAAAACAAACTTTAAACACATCCAGACATTTCCAAAAAACACCCACATCCCATGCCGGCTTATACACTGTCCCTTGCAATGATTGCCATCAATTCTACGTGGGAGAAACACAACGTGAATTAAAGAAACGATTAAATGAACATAAAAGGGACATAAAAAACAACAACCCTCTTAGTGCACTTTTCTCCCATGCTCTAGAATATGGTCATGCATTCAAATTTGAACAAGCCAAAATCACTAAACACATCCACAACAAATCTCGGCGAAGATTATTGGAAACTGCCCTCATCACATCCTCCACTACCATCAAGCAGCGAAATGGTTTCTTTAACCTATCACCCTTAATAAGCAAGATCATCCTCACAGAACAAAGTCTTTTGCCTGATCATGGCTAACTTTTATTTTCATCTCTAACCTTATGACACTCTTCCATTCACCCACACCCTTCCTTCTTCTCCCTGAATCTTCTCTTATTTTTCCTCACTTTTTTCCCTCACATTTTTAATACTACAGTCCAAATAAACTTTCTCATGTTCCAAATATTTCAAATATTCCTCACCCACCCTTTCAATCACCCCCCCCCTCCCCCACCCACTCCAATCCCTCACTCATTGCTATCATTTTCCAAATATTTCAAATATTTCACACCCTATCACGACAAATCCTCCCTCTTCCCCCTCTCATCTATTTTCTCCCATACCTCTTCTTAAATTCCCTCATTTTCTCCAAACGCTCTCTAAGACCATAACTTTCGCCCATCCACCAAAATCACAGCCCCCCTCCCTCTCTACCCATCCCCATTTTCCCTGCATACACCCCCCACACACAAACATTCCAACTCACTCTTCCCCTTCAATCTCGACCACAGCCATCTGGTCAAACACCCCCTCCCCCTCTTCCTCCAATCTCTCTCTGCCATCCATTTTACCCCTGCTCATCCCCCACCTCTTTCTCTCATCGCCAGCCACAGTAGTCCTTGCTCCCTCCACCCTTCCCCTTTTTTCTCCCACTCATTTTCATTCTCTAACAAGTACGGACGTCCAGCAAGACGCTGCCATTATTTTTCATTTTATTTTATTTTTCTTCCCAACATGTCTACCCTACATGTATCTGTGCTTGCATGATATCTTTTCCCTATATCATCATCCTGATGAAGTCTTATAAATAAAGACGAAACGTTGATGTACACATAAAAAACATCCAGTTTTTGGTTTTCCTTTTTCATTTTACCATCACGTCGGATTACCTTCATCCTTCTCTTCCCATATATATATATATATATATATATATATATATATATATATGATTCGATGTTGATGTGTTATATAAATTCATATGCTAAGCTTTCGAACATTCAAATAAGTTCGAATAAGGGTAAAGAAATTTACACAATCTAAAGACGCCATCGATTTTTTTTTTAATACCATCTGGGGTCACTAGAGTCAATTATCGTTAAGGTCTATAAAATAACTGACAGTAAATTAACTGTGTTAATAGATGTCATTCGTCTCCTAAAACATAAAAGAAAACGAAACAAACTATATCTCAGCGAACAATCTACTTTACAAAAGGTTTAAACATTTAACTTATTATTTTGTTGGTTTTTTAATAAATTAAAATTATTAAATAGAAACCGTCGCAATTTTATTTTTGAATGAATATTTTAATCGCTGAACGCGCGGATTGAATGATTCCATATTTCTACGAATAGGCATTTTTTTATTTTATCTTTTCAGAAATATTCTCCTTCTCGTCGCCATATTAACTACGTCCGCCTTTCTCTATTTCCCGCCTTAAAATATACACGTCGTAATTGGATTCCGAAAGAAATCGCTCACTCTAATAAGAAGTCATACGGTAGTTGTTTGTTTTTTCCTTCTTTAGGTTATACAAATGATAAGAATAATTTATAGATGAAAACTTCGATTTTACTTATGGAAGTCGCTCGAGACACGGCATGAAGCAACTTGATGGAAGAAGCTAAATAAAAACTTCTTCAAAGTCAAAAAACTGGCCAACGATAAGGTTTAGATGGATAGATTCCCAGCAAGAAATCATCAATTCTTCCCCCTTTATCAGAAACATCGCTCGAGGAATGTGAGGACTAAAGGACAAAATAAGCGAAGCGAGAGTTACGAGGATGCCGAAAGTAAACTTAAGGTTCATTGTATACCTTATTTTATTAAATGGATAGATTCCGACCAAGAAAACAGCAATTATCCCCCCTTTGTCAGAAACATCGCCCATCGAATGTGAGGACTAAATGACAAAATAAGGAAAGCGAGAGTTACGAGGCTGTCGAAAGTAAACCTAAGGTCCACTTTATACCTTATTTTATTAGATAGATAGATTCCGACCTAGAAAACAGCAATTATTCCCCCTTAGCCAGAAACATCGCTCATCGAATGTGAAAACTAAAGGTCAAAATAAAGAAAAAGAGAGTTACAAGGCTGTTGAAAGTAAACCCAATATTCTCTTTCTACTCTGCTTAACGTAATTCTATAATATTAAATTGTATTAAATTAAACCCGCTTAACCAGTTTTTGTACTAATATTGTACGAACACTGGTTAAGCGTGTTTCTTTTTTCGTCATTTTTGACGGAGGTTATACGCTAGTATTTCACGGATACCAATTCTTTATTTTATCCTATTTCTGCAATATTTCCCCCTTCGTCGTTTTATCCAATACCTTTCACTTGATCCATTCTCCACCTTGAAAATGTATTTCGGCGATTCTTTATCATTTTTACCATCACCACCTCCAAGCACTTCATTTTGAAAAAAAATATTCTTTTTTAAATTTTTATTAATTCAAATTCATTTTTCGATTTTAATCTTTGCGTTTCCCTAAAATTTTTGAAACTATTCAATTCTCTATCATTTATCGCAGAGAATAGAAAATATTCACATTCCGAATTCAAATGTATCCATCATTTCGATGTGCCACGAACTGTTTCATGATACAACCCACAATACTTTATCCATTATTTCGATGTGCCACGAACTGTTTCATGATACAACCCACAATACTTTATCAATTATTTCGATGTGCCATGAACTGTTTGATGATACAACCCACAATACTTTATCCATTATTTCGATGTGCCACGAATTGTTTCATGATACAACCCACAATACTTTATCAATTATTTCGATGTGCCATGAACTGTTTGATGATACAACCCACAATACTTTATCCATTATTTCGATGTGCCACGAATTGTTTCATGATACAACCCACAATACTTTATCCATTATTTCGATGTGCCACGAACTGTTTCATGATACAACCCACAATACTTTATCCATTATTTTGATGTGCCACGAACTGTTTCATGATACAACCCACAATACTTTATCAATTATTTCGATGTGCCATGAACTGTTTGATGATACAACCCACAATACTTTATCCATTATTTCGATGTGCCACGAACTGTTTCATGATACAACCCACAATACTTTATCAATTATTTCGATGTGCCATGAACTGTTTGATGATACAACCCACAATACTTTATCCATTATTTCGATGTGCCACGAACTGTTTCATGATACAACCCACAATACTTTATCCATTATTTTGATGTGCCACGAACTGTTTCATGATACAACCCACAATACTATATCCATTATTTCGATGTGCCACGAACTGTTTCATGATACAACCCACAATACTATATCCATTATTTCGATGTGCCACGAACTGTTTCATGATACAACCCACAGTACTTTATCCATTATTTTGATGTGCCACGAACTGTTTCATGATACAACCCACAATACTTTATCCATTATTTCGATGTGCCACGAACTGTTTCATGATACAACCCACAATACTATATCCATTATTTCGATGTGCCACGAACTGTTTCATGATACAACCCACAATACTTTATCCATTATTTTGATGTGCCACGAACTGTTTACTGATACAACCCACAATACTTTATCCATTATTTTGATGTGCCACGAACTGTTTCATGATACAACCCACAATACTTTATCCATTATTTTGATGTGCCACGAACTGTTTCATGATACAACCCACAATACTTTATCCATTATTTCGATGTGCCACGAACTGTTTCATGATACAACCCACAATACTTTATCCATTATTTCGATGTGCCACGAACTGTTTCATGATACAACCCACAATACTTTATCCATTATTTCGATGTGCCACGAACTGTTTCATGATACAACCCACAATACTTTATCCATTATTTCGATGTGCCACGAACTGTTTCATGATACAACCCACAATATTTTATCCATTATTTCGATGTGCCACGAACTGTTTCATGATACAACCCACAATACTTTATCCATTATTTCGATGTGCCACGAACTGTTTCATGATACAACCCACAATACTTTATCCATTATTTCGATGTGCCACGAACTGTTTCATGATACAACCCACAATACTTTATCCATTATTTCGATGTGCCACGAACTGTTTCATGATACAACCCACAATACTTTATCCATTATTTCGATGTGCCACGAACTGTTTCATGATACAACCCACAATACTTTATCCATTATTTCGATGTGCCACGAACTGTTTCATGATACAACCCACAATACTATATCCATTATTTCGATGTGCCACGAACTGTTTCATGATACAACCCACAATACTTTATCCATTATTTTGATGTGCCACGAACTGTTTACTGATACAACCCACAATACTTTATCCATTATTTTGATGTGCCACGAACTGTTTCATGATACAACCCACAATACTTTATCCATTATTTTGATGTGCCACGAACTGTTTCATGATACAACCCACAATACTTTATCCATTATTTCGATGTGCCACGAACTGTTTCATGATACAACCCACAATACTTTATCCATTATTTCGATGTGCCACGAACTGTTTCATGATACAACCCACAATACTTTATCCATTATTTCGATGTGCCACGAACTGTTTCATGATACAACCCACAATACTTTATCCATTATTTCGATGTGCCACGAACTGTTTCATGATACAACCCACAATATTTTATCCATTATTTCGATGTGCCACGAACTGTTTCATGATACAACCCACAATACTTTATCCATTATTTCGATGTGCCACGAACTGTTTCATGATACAACCCACAATACTTTATCCATTATTTCGATGTGCCACGAACTGTTTCATGATACAACCCACAATACTTTATCCATTATTTCGATGTGCCACGAACTGTTTCATGATACAACCCACAATACTTTATCCATTATTTCGATGTGCCACGAACTGTTTCATGATACAACCCACAATACTTTATCCATTATTTCGATGTGCCACGAACTGTTTCATGATACAACCCACAATACTATATCCATTATTTCGATGTGCCACGAACTGTTTCATGATACAACCCACAATACTTTATCCATTATTTTGATGTGCCACGAACTGTTTACTGATACAACCCACAATACTTTATCCATTATTTTGATGTGCCACGAACTGTTTCATGATACAACCCACAATACTTTATCCATTATTTTGATGTGCCACGAACTGTTTACTGATACAACCCACAATACTTTATCCATTATTTCGATGTGCCACGAACTGTTTCATGATACAACCCACAATACTTTATCCATTATTTCGATGTGCCACGAACTGTTTCATGATACAACCCACAATACTTTATCCATTATTTCGATGTGCCACGAACTGTTTCATGATAAAACCCACAATACTTTATCCATTATTTCGATGTGCCACGAACTGTTTCATGATACAACCCACAATACTTTATCCATTATTTTGATGTGCCACGAACTGTTTCATGATACAACCCACAATACTTTATCCATTATTTTGATGTGCCACGAACTGTTTACTGATACAACCCACAATACTTTATCCATTATTTTGATGTGCCACGAACTGTTTCATGATACAACCCACAATACTTTATCCATTATTTTGATGTGCCACGAACTGTTTACTGATACAACCCACAATACTTTATCCATTATTTCGATGTGCCACGAACTGTTTCATGATACAACCCACAATACTTTATCCATTATTTCGATGTGCCACGAACTGTTTCATGATACAACCCACAATACTTCATCCATTATTTCGATGTGCCACGAACTGTTTCATGATACAACCCACAATACTTTATCCATTATTTCGATGTGCCACGAACTGTTTCATGATACAACCCACAATACTTTATCCATTATTTCGATGTGCCACGAATTGTCTCATGATACAACGCACAATACTTTATCCATTATTTCGATGTGCCACGAATTGTTTCATGATACAACCCACAATACTTTATCCATTATTTCGATGTGCCACGAACTGTCTCATGATACAACCCACAATACTTTATCAATTATTTCGATGTGCTACGAACTGTTTAATGATACAACCCACAATACTTTATCAATTATTTCGATGTGCCATGAACTGTTTCATGATACAACCCACAATACTTTATCCATTATTTTGATGTGCCACGAACTGTTTACTGATACAACCCACAATACTCTATCTATTATTTCGATGTGCCACGAACTGTTTCATGATACAACCCACAATACTTTATCCATTATTTCGATGTGCCACGAACTGTTTCATGATACAACCCACAATACTTTATCAATTATTTCGATGTGCCATGAACTGTTTGATGATACAACCCACAATACTTTATCCATTATTTCGATGTGCCACGAACTGTTTCATGATACAACCCACAATACTTTATCCATTATTTTGATGTGCCACGAACTGTTTCATGATAAAACCCACAATACTATATCCATTATTTCGATGTGCTACGAACTGTTTCATGATACAACCCACAATACTATATCCATTATTTCGATGTGCCACGAACTGTCTCATGATACAACCCACAATACTTTATCCATTATTTCGATGTGCCACGAACTGTCTCATGATACAACCCACAATACTTTATCCATTATTTCGATGTGCCACGAACTGTCTCATGATACAACCCACAATACTTTATCCATTATTTCGATGTGCTACGAACTGTTTCATGATACAACCCACAATACTTTATCCATTATTTCGATGTGCCACGAACTGTTTCATGATACAACCTACAATACTTTATCCATTATTTCGATGTACCACGAACTGTTTCATGATACAACCCACAATACTTTATCCATTATTTCGATGTACCACGAACTGTTTCATGATACAACCCACAATACTTTATCCATTATTTCGATGTGCCACGAACTTTTTAATGATACAACCCACAATACTTTATCTATTATTTCGATGTGCCACGAACTGTTTTATGATACAACCCACAATACTTTATCCATTATTTCGATGTGCCACGAATTGTTTCATGATACAACCCACAATACTTTATCCATTATTTCGATGTGCCACGAACTGTTTCATGATACAACCCACAATACTTTATCCATTATTTCGATGTGCCACGAACTGTTTCATGATACAACCCACAATACTTTATCCATTATTTCGATGTGCCACGAACTGTTTCATGATACAACCCACAATACTTGCACACATTAAAAAAACTAATATAAATGCCTCTAAGTATTAATGTCTCTCTCTTTCTCTCTCTCTCTCTTTGTTAATAAAAACTGATAAATGTTTTCTCTTCAAAGTAAGCAATAATGCATTTAAATAACTAAATAATTGAATAATTATATTGTTATATTATTAAATAGTCAAATAATTTAATAGTTATTAAACTAAATAGTAAAATATTAAAATAATGAAATACCTTCATAATAATTAAATAGTTTATATAATAAAATAGTTAAATAATTAAATAGGTCTATAATAATTAAATAGTTTAATAATTAAATAGTTAAATGATTAAATAGTTTTATAATAATTAAATAGTTTAATAATTAAATAGTTAAATGATTAAATAGTTTTATAATAATTAAATAGTTTAATAATTAAATAGTTAAATGATTAAATAGTTTTATAATAATTAAATAGTTTAATAATTAAATAGTTAAATGATTAAATAGTTTTATAATAATTTAATAGTTTAATAATTAAATAGTTAAATGATTAAATAGTTTTATAATAATTAAATAGTTTAATAATTAAATAGTTAAATGATTAAATAGTTTTATAATAATTTAATAGTTTAATAATTAAATAGTTAAATGATTAAATAGTTTTATAATAATTAAATAGTTTAATAATTAAATAGTTAAATGATTAAATAGTTTTATAATAATTAAATCGTGAAATAATTTAATAGTTTAATAATTAAATAGTTTTGTAATAATTAAATAAATTAATAATTAAATAGTAAAATAATTAAATATTTAAATAATAAAATCTTTAAATAATTAAATAGTTAAATAATTAAATAGTTAAATAATAAATTAGTCAAATAAAATAGTAAAAAAATAAATAGTAAAAAAATAGTAAAAAAATAGTAAAATAAATAGTAAAAAAATAAATAGTTAAATAATTAAATAGTTCAACAGTAAAATAGTTAAAAAAAATTAAATAGTTCAATTATTAAATAGTTCAATTATTAAATAGGATCGTGACTCTTTTCTGAATTCACAACTTACGTTCGAATTCGTTTGACCGCCTTAACCCACCACCTCCTGCACTAATGATGACGTAAGTTCGAAACAACGTTGTCTGTAGGAAAATACACTTTAAAATTTAATAATAAAAATATTCATAGTAATGGCCCCCTTTCAGATGAATAAATCTTAATTGTCGAGCACTGTCTGAAATTATAAAAAAACATCTGATGTCGTTAAGCTATGGAAGCAAAACTTACACGCCCGCGTGTTTAAGCACTCTTTGATCTTGGCACGTTTGACTCCGTCGCCGGCTTTAAATGTATCTTAATTTCGGTAATGTCTATGGTGATTTCCGTTGGCGTAGGATCGTGACTATCTTCTGAATCTACGACCTGCGTTCGAACCCGTCTGGCCGCCTGAAACCACCACTTCCTGCACTGATCAGAACGTAACTTCAAAACAACGTTGTCTCTAGGTAAATAAACTTTAGTATTTAATTTTAAAAATATTCATATATATATATTTACTCTTAATATTCAATGTTTATTGAATATATATTTTTATAGCAAAAAAACAAACAAACATGGTTATTGTAATATAAAATGAACCTGATTTATATATATAGCCATTTTGTTTTGTAAAATACTCTGCACAGTCGAAGAAAAATTTTCTTCTGGTTTAATTATTTTTGACAAAGGGAAGTCTCTTTTCCCGAAATATTAAATAATGATTTTTTAATCACCCGGACATCACACAAACAGCTAAAAACACTCTCGCTGTTATGTAAGATTTTAGGAAAAATAAATAGTACGTCATATTTCGTATTCGATTTATTGTTTTTGTTCCTTACAACTTGCATCTTACCCGGAATTTGCATTGCCCACAGCCTTTCAAAAACTTTCTACTACTATACCCAGCAATGCTTCAAGCAAACTACCATTCTCTACTATATATATATATATATATATATATATATATATATATATATATATGTGTGTGTGTGTGTGTGTGTGTGTGTGTGTGTGTGTGTGTGTGTGTGTGCGATTTTATGAAGGCTTACCAAAGCATTCCTTTCAGGAGACCAATGATCACCATTAAAGACTTTTTCTTACAAATAGTATTTATTCAAATTATATATATATATATATATATATATAGAGAGAGAGAGAGAGAGAGAGAGAGAGAGAGAGAGAGAGAGAGAGAGAGAAAGAGGGAGAGAGAGATGCAAAGGTTCCCATCTTTTGTTCAACCCACTAGAAAGAGTTGAAATAGTTTTGATTACGGTCTTAGATGTCGGGTTAAAAGAACCAACGTCTGAAGTCTTAATTATGCGATCGGTTTCTAAGTTTTAGAACCGCATAGATAACACTTCAAAGGGCGAAACGAAATATTATGTAGATATAAATAATATTTAATTATTACATTTACATATATATATATATATATATATATATATATATATATATATGAAAAAGAATGGAAAGGAATTAGAGAAGCAAAAGCCAAATCAAAATTCAATTCAATTGCTCAGAGCAAGGTATATTCCGCAAAAAGGCATTTTATTAAAGTTAAATTTTCCTTAAGCCAGGCTTTTCAAAGATCAAAATCTTATCATCAGAGGAAGTCGCTGGGATAGATAAGTTGGCAAAGGCCAAGATTTAACATTTGAAAAAATAAAATAAAAGTTGTAGGGAAAGAAACACAGGGCAAAACTCTGCCCGAATGCAAGCAAATGTCCGATTGCTAAAAAGTCCGGTGTCGAAAAGTCCAGCGGAGAGAACGAGATGTAGATAGGTAGGTCGTTAAAAGGCACGAGAGGTTGTGAGAGAGGATTCAAAGTTAAATTCCAAGAAGCCACAACTTCAGGTGCGGCGAAAATAGAAAATCCAAAGGGTAAAAAGTCCAATAAAAGGTACGTTCGTGGATGCAGGCAAGGCTTCTTCATATCTACCTGCTCTATCCTGGATATTGAGCTGTATACTCTTCACAATAGGTTTTACCTTTCCTAAAAGTTCGCTTTTAGTACACCACTTCATATATATATATATATATATATATATATATATATATAGAGAGAGAGAGAGAGAGAGAGAGAGAGAGAGAGGGGGAGGGAGAGAGATAGAGAGAGATAGATAGAGAGAGAGAGCGAGAGAGAGAGAAAAATAAAGACTGGCGGAAGAGAAAGAGGGAGAACTTCGATATTTAATGACAAATAAATGATCAAAAACAGTGAAATAAGCTCCTAAATGTCGTATGAATTCGATTGAATGTTACAAAAATTCTCTCCTAATATCAAATTGAAAATTGATATTTTTAGGTGGACGCTTTTTAAACGATTTTCTTTTTGATGTTGATAATTGAGTTTCAGAATATTTGCATTTTCTTTTTAAGGGTATATTCTTGTGTTCCTGGATAAGCATCTAAGAGGGGTTCCATGGTACTATACAAAAGAAGTCATTTCCGTATCCAATATTAAAAGCTAACTATCAGTTTGATAGATTTCACACACACACACACACGTGCGCACATACATATATACATATGAATATATATATATTAATTCAATTAACAGTTAAATTGAACGCAGTAGTAGTAATTTTAAACAATTAAGTCGACTACAACGCTAAGAGATGTGTATGATTGATCGCATCGTGTGTGTGTGTTTGTATTATGTATGTGTGTGTGTGTGTGTATCGAGCAGTAAGAGAGAAAGAAAAGGAGAAAGAAAAAAGGTATTTGTGAATGGGTGTATGTATATATGTATGTATGCTTACGCGCATAGGCACGTGTCGGTGTATGTGTGTGTGTGTGTATTTATCAATGTACATGTACACGTCCCATTACGTGTGTGTGGACGCGTATGTGCGTGTGCTCATTTATACATATATTTAATTTATGATTTTTCTACTCTTTCACCCTCATTGCCTGGGAAAACCTCCCACCGTACACACGCAAACCCCAAACACCGATGAAGACTGAAGGATCAGTCGAAAATGTTGTTCTCCATACCATCAACAAGAAAATACTATTTTTCTTTACAGAACAATTTATATTCCTACACGTCACAAAATAAATAAATAAAAAAATAAATAATAAAAAGTTATAACACAATATAAACTTTTTTTCACATTATTTTTTATATACATACTTATATATATATATATATATATATATATATATATATATATATATATATATATATATAATAATGGTAATAATCCAGGTGAAAAATATCCACAGGGTGGTAATCCAGAGAATTTTTACCGGGTTTATAA
>OY744552.1:49967042-49972042 GCA_963556195.1 Sepiola atlantica
CGAGAGTGATAGATATCGCATAAGATAAAGGCAGGATGATAAACATGAGAAGAGAGTTATAAACAGGAAATTAGTAAGAGATTGGGCACTTGATGAGTTAATTGCAAATTACGGCGAATCAGAATCAATAAAAACTCAATCACAGTACTGTCGAATATTCTAGTTTGGGATTTGTATAATTTTTATATTGTCGAAAATAATTCCAACGTAAACAAACGTTAGTTAACACAGCTTAGATATAATAATAACTATATGAAGAATTCGCACGCATAACGCGGTAAGTTCAATTACTTTGAATTGAGAAATTAAACGATAAAAGGACGAAGATATGAAGTCGAATTGTATAGAAATGAGACAAAACACAGCAACGCCGGTACATCCTATGTTAAATCCTATTTTAATCACCTAAATTACTTCTAAATTACTAATTCGAATAAAGCTTATTTCTATTGCAAGCTAAAGAAGATTATATCGAAATCACATTATGTAAAACATGATTCTTGGTGCTGTAAACCGTTGAAATGTAACATTTATGTGTAACATTCTTCTTCCTTTCTCGTGCGTACCATGGTTTCGTCCCTGCTAGCTGGTGTATCTTGTCTTCTGACCAATAACAAGGGCACGCTGTCTAGGTGTAGAAGTTTATTTAACATAAACTGACGTTTTTATTTGAAAGACTCCTAAAAAAAAGTAATAATTCCTACTCAGCGCAATCCATGTCCAGTCTCGGATGTTGCCCTCCCACCTCTTTCTTTGTCTGTCACTCCTTCTTTCTCCCTGTACAGTTCCGTACAGGATTGTCTTTGCGAAACCTGATGATCGTGTGATATGGTCGTACGTACACCTTTAAAATATAACTAGTGTTCATCCCAGAGTTTATATGTTTTGTGTGGATTAGTAATGTCAGGGTGTGTACAGCGGTGGTTGTTTTTTCTGCATGAAATACATCAAATACAGTAAAAGAGTAAATCAAATCATAGTTATGATATTTTTCATTAAGTAACCAAAATAATTAAAAAGATTTTTAAAAGTATTTTTTTCAAACAGGTATTGTACCTCAACATTAAATAATGAAAAAATCACAACAAAAGAATAATTTAGATAGGTAATGGAAAAAAAACAAAGAAAAATATAAATAAAAGTATGAGAAAAAAAAATAGAAAGAAAAAAGGGGAGGAAAAGAGGAAAACAACACAAGATAAGGGAAATAACTCCCAATTAAAACAAATCGAAGGTTACTTTCATAATTTTTAAAAAAATGAAAGTTAGTTTTTTTTTTTTTAATTTCGAAGTACTTTTAAAAAATACATTTTTTCGTATTATTTTTTTTTTTAATTCTCTTTCTTTTTTTTTTCTTTTTTCGTTTCATTTTACTTTTACTTTTTTTTCTCTCTAACTTATTTAAAATTTTTGTGATCTTCTTCCCCGACTCCTGGCAGAGAGCGGACCGGCGCTTCATCACCTCCGCTCTATTCGTCGGTCACGAAGAAAAGAGATCGAAAAAGCCTCCCACCGACATGACGACACTTCCGACTTCCGCTGCTACTCCTACCCCTTTTCAGTATGCCTACTCCACCCCCCCCACTATGATAGCTTCGCAATTTTGAAAATAACGATTATCGCGTTTTAAATTCGCACTCTTCATGCGCATCTATTGATTTTAATTGACATTTCTCTTTTTCTATCTATGAATATATTTATCCAAGTGCGTTGAAATGTATTTATTTTTACCTTTTCCCCATGATTTCTTTTCATATTTTGGTATCGCTTCCGGTGAGAAGAGAAATGCTTGCCGAACAAAGAACCGTACCAACAATAGCCTTCATTACAATAACGAAAAACAGGTTTTGTTTTTATAACGAAAGCTGCAACTTTAATGCACAACGGAAGGTCAGCGGTCAGTGGGTTATCACATATTAGAAACTGCCCTATATACAAGATACTACCATTAACAGCATTATATACATATATATATATATATATATATATATATATATATATATATATATATATATATATAGTAAGCTATGAAAATATATTTATGGAAATTAAGCTACACAGAGGCTCCCGCATTTCATCACGGGTAGAATCTTCAGGCATTTTAGCCTAAAGATTCCTCCCGGGGATGAAACGCGGAAGCCTCTGTGTAGCTTAGTTGTCATAAATATATTTTCATAGCTTACTACTTAGCTCTACTTACGTATCAAGCATTGTTGAAATAAATACTGAAAATTGATACATAAATAATTACATCTGTTTCGCTGTTTCACAGCTCATCAGTGCGGCTAGACTAGTTAGTGCCTCAAGCCGGGATCGAAACGCAACCGTCGAGCTGACAGTCGGCGATGTTAACCCCTACGCCATCATGCGACAAAAAAGTAAAATTAAAATAATAAATTAATCTTGCATTGATAATGGCTTATATTTTCAATTTATAATACTGACCCAGCAATGCTTTAAAACTGAACGACCCATTTTATTATATATTTATATTTATATATGCTCTCAAATTATATATTGATATCTACCGAGCTTAAACACTGAAGTTTTAACTATATATAAATATACATATATATGTATACAATGTGTGTATTTAGGCAGCAAACCAGAGTGCTTCTTTTTTAGGGGGAGCTGATTGTTTCCTAATATTAAAATCCACCTTGTGTCTAATTCTGCTCTCATAGGGAGGCAAGTGAATGCTACCTTTATCATTTTTTCTTCCATTGCCTTTCAATCTACAAGACAAATCACAATAACGGTCGGTGAATACACTTTCTCCTTTAATGCAGAATTACATGCTAACCACAGAACGCACTTCATTTTTTTTTATTTTGTATTTTTAATGGAAGGAAAGCAGTAATTACGGCAAAGGTAATCTAAACATGTCACCAGGAAGACGAAATTAGAATTCTTCTTCTAAAGAGAAACCGAAAAAAAAAGTCCGGTCGAAAATTATATATTACAGCTGAAATTCGTAGGAAATGTAATTCCTTTTATATATGTTGTTTTTAACAGTATTTTCTCTTGTTAGGCTGTGGGTGTGTGTTCGCGAGTACCTGTACTTATATGCGTGCCTTTATATGTGTTTGTATGCGTATGTGTATGTGCTAGGGTTTTCATGTGTGCGTGATTGCGAATAAGAGTTATGTGTTCGTGTGTTATTATATATGTGTGCACTCTTGTGTTGTAATGCAGCTGCATTTGGTGTATTTTCACGTTTTTAGGTGCATGCTAATTTGTGTTTGTTTGGTTGTGTGTGTGCGTTAGTTTTTGTGTATGTTTCTATGTCTATGCATAGACATAGAAACATACACAAAAACTAACTAATTTGTGACTGTTCATGTGTTATATATATATATATATATATATATATATATATATATATATATATATATATATATATATATATATGAAGAAGAATGAAGAAGAATGGAAAGGAATTAGAGAAGCAAAAGCCAAATCATAATTCAATTCAATTGCTCAGAGCAAGGTATATTCCGCAAAAAAGGCAATTTATTCAAGTTAAATTTTCCTTAAGCCAGGCTTTTCAAAGATCAAAATCTTATCATCAGAGGAAGTCGCTGGGATAGATAAGTTGGCAAAGGCCAAGATTTAAAATTTGAAAAAATAAAATAAAAGTTGTAGGGGAAGAAACACAGGGCAAAATTCTGCCCGAATGCAAGCAAATGTCCGATTGCTAAAAAGTCCGGTGTCGAAAAGTCCAGCGGAGAGAATGAGATGTAGATAGGTAGGTCGTTACTCTTCACAATAGGTTTTACTTTTCCTAAAAGTTCGCTTTTAGTACACCACTTTATATATATATATATATATATATATATATATATATAGAGAGAGAGAGAGAGAGAGAGAGAGAGAGAGAGAGAGAGAGAGAGAGATAGAAGAAAAAGAGTGATAAATATGCGACGATTGTCCAAATTTATTTCAAATTTCAATTGTTCAATGCAAGGTGTATTCAGTAATAAACTAGTGTTTATTATTCTTTCCTTAAGCCAAGGCTTTTCAAAGATCGAAATCTTATCATCAGAGGAGAAATACAGATGGATAAGTTGGCTTTCGAAAAAAAACAAAGTTCAAATATTTGAAAAATATGAAAATTATTATTAAAGGAATTTTTGTTAAAAAAACGCAGTGAATGAAAAGAAAAATTCCGTGAAAAATATATGCAGATTGTCCAGGTGGTAATTTCCGTTGAAAAGAAGTCAGATGAATTGTGGAATGTGAAGAAAACTCTTTGTGTGGGAGCAGTGTGGAGAAAGTGCTCAAAATATAGGTGAGTCCAGACGCACTTAAAGGGGATTTGGTTTTTTCGAAAGCCAACTTATCCATCTGTATTTCTCCTCTGATGATAAGATTTCGATCTTTGAAAAGCCTTGGCTTAAGGAAAGAATAATAAACACTAGTTTATTACTGAATACACCTTGCATTGAACAATTGAAATTTGAAATAAATTTGGACAATCGTCGCATATTTATCACTCTTTTTCTTCTATCTCTACAATTGCTCTATCTCGTATATTGAGCTAATCCTCTTCACAATAGGTTCCATCTACTAAAAGTTTTTACTTTGGTTTATATTTGATCCTATATATATATATATATATATATATATATTTATGTATACGTTCGGATATGAGTGCGTGATTTTGAAAAGAGGCTGTGTGTGTTCTTGTTCGCGTGTAGTTATATATGTGTGTAGATATATGACTGTGTGTGTTCGCGTTTCTGAATATATGCCTGTTTGTGTTTGCGTGCGTTTCTGTGTGTGTGTTGTATGTTTATGTGACTGTTTATGTGCGCCTATGTATATGTGTATGTTCTTGTATGAGTGTGTATGTGTATGTATGCAAGTGTATGTATATTATATGTTAGTGTGTTTCTCTGTATGTATTTTGTCGTGCGTCAGTGTTTGTATGAAAGTGCGTGTATTTATTTATGTATGTAGTTGTATGGGTGTGTATATGTGTGTTTGTTTCAGTTTAC
>OY744552.1:49982042-50009542 GCA_963556195.1 Sepiola atlantica
ATAAGGAGATATAATTTTTTATGTATCAATTTTCAGTATTTACTTCAAAAGTACTCGATACGTGAGTAAGGCTAGCTAGGTAGCATTTTAGCCTGACATTCCCCCGGGGGTGAAACGCAGAAGCCTCTGTGTAGCTTAATTGCCATAAACATATTTTCATAACTTACTATATATATGTATATATATATAAAAATAGTTTTAAATATAAGCAGAATTGTGTTAATCTCCGTAAGTGTGGTCTCGAGAGCTCTTTCGTCCAACATATATATATATATATATATATATATATATATATATATATATATATATACATGATTATTTTTATTTAACACAGACATGTACAAAATCTGCGACACTGGCATGTCGATGTTATCGATCAACAGCTATTATAAACTGAGATCTCATCAGGCCGAGTTAAAATCCGATCTTAACCGTAGATCATATTTAGAAAGATATATAAAAGCTCTATTTGATATTGAGCACTTTTTATAAACCCGGTTGAAATTCTTTGGGTTACTATCCTGTGGGATGTTTTACCTGGATTATATATATATATATATATATATATATATATATATAGGAGAAAAAAATTAATTAATCTTGTATTGCTAATTTGGCTTATATTTCATTTTTATTCATTTTCCATGCAATACTTTAAAACTTGAACGATAAACACAGACATTACTCGACAGCGTGCGAACGCATCTCTCGTTCGACACCGGTTTTGAATCCTACCCGCCATTTCATAACAGCAAGGCGATGACGTTGTACCATCAAAGACGTTTATCAAATTAACAAAGAAATAAGTTTCCTTATTCTTGTTTTTTGATAAAAAAAAAAAAATTTTTTAAATTAAAAAAATATGACTCAATACTGGTCACCCCTGAAGAAGGAATTTTATTCCGTAATCGATAGGATTAATGTAAGAAAAAAAAAATTAATTAATCTTGTATTGCTAATTTGGCTTATATTTCAATTTTATTAACTTTCCATGCAATACTTTAAAACTTGAACGATAAACACACACATTTTATATATATATATATATATATATATATATATATATATATATATATATATACTAATCTGTTTATCAATAACTACCACTTGTATCTTCTGTCCTGTTATCTATTGGCCCCTCTCGTCCAGTGCGTCTACAAGAATATATCGGCGTGTTTTTTTATGTAACTCGTAACCTATTCCATGCTAATACGGCACCAGCGAAAGCGTTCGTTAATCATCATAAAGTCGTCCAACACCGCGTAAAATGCCGCCAAATTTGTCAGCCGAATATGTAACATCAATTATGAAAAGAAGCCGTTAATATTTTCACCGCGACCAATTGATTTGATGCAAATACATCCAGCTGCAATAGATGTTGCTAGCCTCTCTCTATTGTACTCTTATATTCATGATAGACGCTCGGCTGAGCTCCAGTCTTTGGGAAATCCTATGTAAAACACGCATAACAAGAACTCGTTTGGCTACAACCACAGCAAAGAACTCTCTCATCTATTTCCATAGGCTTCTATGTACAAAGTGTATGTCCTTTGTGGAATGAGGACGACGAGTCTTCTTCCCAATCAAATAACACGTTTTCACAAACATAAACTGAAACAAAGAAATCGTTGCAATCGAAGAGTTGGGAATCTTTGTCTTGTACAAGCTTATATTGAGTGTAGAGTTGCCTGTATCCTAGCAAGTATTCAATATCCTAGTAAGTATTCAATATCCTAGCAAGTATTCAATATCCTAGCAAGTATTCAATATCTTAGTAAGTATTCAATATCCTAGCAAGTATTCAATATCCTAGCAAGTATTCAATATCCTTCCCAATCGACTGCAGCATGGTCGTCTTCAAGTCTAATGTGCACAAATACTTGTTAAGCCGTCTTCTTCGAAAATATAGTCTTCTTAAGTAATTTGCTGTCCATACCACACACTGTTTCCAAGTCTGTCGTGACGGCGATCATCGTCAAACCGAAAAGGGCAGAAAATGACCCTAGTGACCGACCGGTGTAGAAGTGAAAGTCGGCGGTATGTTAACAACTAGGTCCGAGACTTTTTGTGTAAGCATTTAACTGTGGAATAAAATCATCTGTTTGTTTTTTTTTAAAACATATTTAACCCCAAACAAGGTAAGCCATCACTCTAGACGTAATGGGTTACTGAGAATTAGGATGTAGGTTTTGGGTGTCATCCTAAGTTGATAGCTGTGTAGCGAGATGTCTGTTTACATTAGTTTTAAACCTCTGCATATCGGAACAATCGGGGAAACAGGGAGCAGGGACGGGGTTCCAGGGGCCGGCAGCACGAGGAAAGAAGCTATTGAAGTAGAAGGCTATCTGACATCTGGGGAGCTCCACGGTGAATGGATGGGATTTAGCTGATTATCGAGTTGGTCTAGTGTATTTACGTCGAGGGAGGTGGGGCATCAGAGCAGCCAGTTCATCGGAGCACAATCCATTGAAGTATTTGTAAAACAAGCACAAGGATGCAACATTGCGGCGATGGGACTGTTATAATCCAAATAAAAAACTGTCTTTCCTATCAGATCAAAGGGGAACAACTCTGACAAAAAAAAGAGAAAATAATTTAATTTAATCTTTTTTTTACATTTGATGGTTAGGTTTACCCACGCAAGCAGTCAATACTGGGGCCATCGTGTAATATCGATACTAGAGTTGTTTAACCTACGCCATCACACGATAGCCAGAGCAGGCGGAAAATTGATTGAAGCATTTAACACTTATATACCTCAGTGACCCCTCGGGTTTTATAAGTGGTGACCCAATCAGAAAAAAAATTGGGCATCTTTTACGAGACTCAGCAGAGTAAAAACGCTAAAAAAACAAATTTACAACAAAAAAAAGTAACTGTAAGCTGTAAAAGTTAGTTTCAAACTTGCATGTGCTATTTGTTTGTATTTTAAACCCGTTTGAAGTGCTATTTATTAGAAATTTATGTTCGACAGAGGTTTTTCCAAGAATTCAAAATGGCCGCTCTACGTAATAATATAGAGAGAATGGCCGGCATTTTCTTTTGAGAAACTAGATGTTTTGAAAAACAAGAAATTTTTTTTTAACATCTAATAAAAAGCCATTTATACTACGTAAAAATACAAACAAATTACATAGGTAAGTAGAAAAATGTCTATTCTAGACATAAGTCAACTTTACTTGTTGCAAATTTATGTTTTTAAACTCTTTTTCGTTCTTTTTTTGGACCACGTTCGCGCCTCTGCTGAGCGTCGTAACATATACCAAAAAAATTATCCAAGCACCATATTACTGAAGCTATTGTTTTAAAACTTTTATTCACCCAAAACAAGACACATTGCTTCTAAGATGTAAGAGGCTACTGAGAATTAAGTATCAGATTATACTGAACATCCAGCTTAAGAGTTGTGCAGCAAGATGTTTGTTCACATTACATTTAAATTTTTGCATTGGTACAGTTGTGAAAATGCAGTAGGTTGCATTTGTTATTAGTGATGTATATGAATGGCGGACGTTGCAAGTGTTAGATGCTCGGCCAGAAGAAAAAAGGAAGGGGGCAGAAAATAATGTGAAAATATCATTGGTTTTATTTTAGTTCATTTCTCTTTGAAATTAATTAAGTATCTCGTAAAAGGCGGGATCCATGCTGGGATGTTCGCAGATTGTCGCCATGATAATCCTCTCTCGATCTCTCTTTCGCTAGAACAAATATAAATGGCAAACGTTGCAAGTGTTAGATGCTTAGTCAAAGGAAATGGGGTCACACAATAAAGTGAAAATATATTTGGTAATCTGTGAATTAGAAATCATACTTACAGGGATATCCCTAAGTAAGGAGTTGAGATGTTCACATTATATTTAAATTTCTGCATGTTAGCACAGCGAGAGAAGGGGATTACAAAGGTTAGCAGTTTGAGGGAATAAGATATAAGAGTAGAAAGCTTTCCAGCATCTGAGGAGCTTTGCTGCTTGTCGGGTTTGTCGGGGTTATTTACGTCAGGGGGGGGGGGGGCACCAGTGTCACGAGTTCACTGGAGTACATTCTACTGATGTACTTGTAAAACACACATACGGATGAAACATTGCGGCGATGCGACAGGGGTTGGAGCTTGGTTGACAGTGCGTGATTTCCTTTGTAGATTTAAAATGGGACAAAATAAAAGAATTCTGAAGAATTACAGTAACATCTTAAAAACCTATGAGTCGCCATTTACCAAGGGTAAAAGCCACTACAAGATAAGGCTTGGTGAAATTGACAGATGGATGATTAACAATACTATGAGAGGATTGAAAATGATGAACAATATTATGAGAGGATTGAAAATGATAAGCAATACTATGAGAGGATTGAAAATGATGAACAATATTATGAGAGGATTGAAAATGATGAACAATACTATGAGATGATTGAAAATGATGAACAATATTATGAGAGGATTGAAAATGATGAACAATACTATGAGAGGATTGAAAATGATGAACAATACTATGAGAGGATTGAAAATGATGAACAATACTATGAGAGGATTGAAAATGATGAACAATACTATGAGATGATTGAAAATGATGAACAATATTATGAGAGGATTGAAAAACGATGAATAGAATGGAAAACATTTGGTTATTTAAGGGGACGACTAGATAAGGTTACATTGGACTTGAAGACGACCATATTGTAATCTGCAGGGAAGCGGCCCCGTAGCAATGTGTTATAAATATGGATAGTTCTTGGAAATAAACTCTGTTCATGGCAATTCTGTTTGTTATAGGTATGCAGAGGAAGAAAGTTAAATTATTTGTAGAGGTGATGGGATGGCGAATTCTTGTTGTGAATGTTATAGATGGAGTCAACCGGATATTGGAGCTCAGTCGAGCGCATTCTATGGAAATGACGATGGAGTATAAAAAGACAAGCACCGCTCTGTAATAAGAAAGGGGTTGAAGGAAAGAGAAGAGATCACCCCCTTCCCCTACTTGATCGAAATAGATAGATAAGTTGGCGAGGAAATTTGACCATTATTGATGCATTCGTCACGAACCTTTCAACGGTGAATCTTTGTCTTTCCATTCCCAACCTTTTTTACTGGACATTTTTTGCATTTTTGACATTCTTCTTACACACTGACATCTACATTTTATGATTTGTTCAAATTATAACTTTTCGTTTATTTCCTCGCCAACTTATTATCTATTTAAATTCCTCTGATGATGAGAAAACCATTCTTTGAAAAGCCTGGCTTAAGGAAGGAAAAATAAACATTCTGTTATTGAATATGCCTTGTTTTGAATTAACTGAAAACGTAATAGATGTGTCATCCTCACATTGTGTATTTCTCTTCTTTCATTTATCTATCTATCTATCTATCTATCTATCTCTCTCTCTCTCTCTCTCTCTATATATATATATATATATATATATATATATATATATGGTAGTGAATAGTCATATCTCTATGCTGATGAGTCTCGATTGAAAAGGGACGAAACGTATACATACATAGATAATAAACAATAACAAATATTTTATATTTGTCGCTCCTCGTAAAATAAGTAGAGCACTCTAAATGGTAGTACAAACACAGCATGACGTCTCTTGCTTTATAATGCATCATTCCTTCTTTAATAGAAGTAGAATGCCTGGACATCAAGCCGCTTTTAAATGTGTTAAATTATCATTGTTTATCGGCTATTCAAATATTGGCCGCGCGGTTAGCGACATTGGATTTAAGTTGAAAAATACTTGTAATCCAGGGTTTCGAATCGTACGACTGGTAGTGAATAGTCATATCTCTATGCTGATGAGTCTCGATTGAAAAGGGACGAAACGTATACGTACATAGATAATAAACAATAACAAATATTATATATATATATATATATATATATATATATATATATATATATATATATATATATATATATTACTATTTCATGTATCCACATAAAATGTTATAAGGGGATATCATTTTTATTTATCAATTTTCAGTATTTACTTCAACAATGCTCGACACATAAGTAGAGCTAAGTAGTAAGTTGTACAAATATATTTATTGCAATTAAGCTACACAGAGGCTCCCGCGTTTTCATCCCCGGGGGGGGGAATCTTCAGGCTAAAATGCCTAAAGATTCCCCCGGAGATAAATATAATTGCTGACTCATCCTTCCGGAAGTGACGTCATTGTGAGAGGATTTTTTCACATTATCATACTTTATGTTCATTAAGTTGTTAAGACAAGGTGTTCTGTTGTAAATTGAAGTTAAACAACAAATATCACGGCCATTACTAAATGGGTAACCATTTTGGAAGAATAACAAAACTGGTTCTTTGATATTACGTAGGCGCCTTCAATAGCATATTTAAACATGAGTTCTTTGATATAACCGAGGCGCCTCCTAATTGTTCCCCTTTTTTTTAACTATGTATAGGGGAGGGTAAAAAAAATTTTACGGGGGGGGAGTCAAATTTTTTTTTTTAACTAAGAATATTCTTATGTATGGGGGAGGGTAAAAAAAATTGAGGGGGGTAAAAAAATTCGTTTTTGTTTTTTTTAACTGAAAATATTACTATGTATGGGGGAGGGTAAAAAACATTGGGGGAGGGTCAAAAAAAAATTTTTGTTTGTTCTTTTTAACTAAAAATAATTCTATGTATGGGGGAGGGTAAAAAAAAAATTTGGGTGAGGTCGAAATTTTTTTTTTCTTTATTTTTAACTAAAAATATTCTTGGTCGGAAAAAAAGAAAATCAATGTCTAACCACCCAAGAAATATGACTGGGGCTCCATCGGTTTACGGGTGAGCGTTCATTTCTGACACGGCAGCCTAGCAAAAATATGCGACCGGAGGAAGCATATATTTGCTAGTATATATATATATATATATATATATATATATATATATATATATATATACATATATATATATATATATATGTATATATATATATATATATATATATATATATATATATGTATATATATATATATATACATATATATATATGTATATATATATATATATATATATGTATATATATATATATATATGTATATATATATATATATATATGTATATATATATATATATATATATATATATATATATATATATATATATGTATATATATATATATATATGTATATATATATATATATGTATATATGTATATATATATATATATGTATATATATATATATATGTATATATATATATATATATATATATGTATATATATATATATATATGTATATATATATGTATATATATATATATATATATATATGTATATATATATGTATATATATATATATATATGTATATATATATGTATATATATATGTATATATATATATATATATATGTATATATATATATATATATATGTATATATATATATATATATATGTATATATATATATATATATGTATATATGTATATATATATATATATATATGTATATATATATATATATGTATATATATATATATATATATATGTATATATATATATATATATGTATATATATATGTATATATATATATATATATATATATATATGTATATATATATATATATATATATATATATGTATATATATATATATATATATATATATGTATATATATATATATATATATATGTATATATATATATATATATGTATATATATATATATATATATGTATATATATATATATATGTATATATATATATATATATGTATATATATATATATATATATATGTATATATGTATATATATATATATATGTATATATATATATATATGTATATATATATATATATATATATATGTATATATATATATATGTATATATATATGTATATATATATATATATATATATATGTATATATATATGTATATATATATATATATATATGTATATATATATGTATATATATATGTATATATATATATATATATATATATATATATATAGATGCATTAAGAAATAATAAATAAATTGCCACTAAATCTGTTGGAAGTTCCAGAGTGTATTAAGCTCTGAAATTCCATGGAATTCTCCAGTGAATTCTGTTCCATTTTGTCCGATTTTGCATTTACAAAAGAATCGAAGAGTTCAGTCGTGTTCATCAATATCTTCTACACGGAAACACGCAGTAAACGGGGATTAAAAGATGCCAGAAACTGGGCGGGTTCGACTTTATTGCGTTTGTCCGGATCCTTAAGTACGGAGACCTTTTGCTTCCGTAGGATTTTATTGCACGAATGACTAAATCCATGAACTGATCAGTTCCTGTGAGCGACCGATTGCATTAACGTTATCTTTCTTACTACAGATCTGTAGAGACGCCGGTCAAATGTGCGCCATGTTTGTGGCACTCTTGAGCAATGGCGCGGTCGCTGGGGTGTTTGTTTGTTTGTTTGTTTGTTTGTTTGTATCCATCCTCTTCATGAGATACGCTGTGTGAAAGTGATACGAAATGAGGTAGACGTTTACAAATGCATCTGGCTTTTACGCAATCGACATTCGTAACACGGATATCCTTAAGAGATTATCGAACTCCGGTTCCTTCTATTTAATAACAGTTTACAGAAATATAAAATATGCGGAACTGTTAAAGCGTCATGGGCAAAGGGTTAAAGTAGAAAATAATATAAATTAGTCAACTTTCTAGTCGTTGTATTCGAAAGTTAACCAAATAAATAAATATATATATATATATATATATATATATATATATATATATATATATATATATATATAGTCTCGGAAGTTTCTCAACCATTAAAACTATATAATAAAAAAGAAAAAAATATATATATATATAAAAAAACTTATAGTCTCAAGTCTTCCAGTGGAAAATCACTCATGTAAGTCAATTTATTTTTTACAGTTATTATATTAGTTAGTTTCTAACACTATTTTAAGGGATCATCAGTTGTCTTTGGGGTGCAGTATCCATCGGAACAGATACTACACTTTGATCTTAGCCAAAAGGTGCTATGAGTACTGATTTACTCCTCTCCAGGAGTTGGGCACAAGGCCAGTTGTTATTTTACTCCCACAAGTAACATGTGACCCAAGGTCGGGTCGTGAAAGTGGGGTTTGAAAAGCCAACGCCCGAGAAAGTGAGTACTCTGGCCATTAAAAATTACCTGGGCAGCCCCGTCGGCATTCCCCGGTAGAGGCGCCTCAGACGGTAAGCAATAAACTTAATCCTCCCCAAAGAGGGGAGGCGAAGCCTGAGAGGGTGGACCTCCTAGAACTGCACAGGACAAACCTATAGACTGGCGTAAATCAAGCCCGAAGGCCAAGAAAATACCAGTCTATGAGGTGTAGTATCCATCGGAACAGATACTACACTTTGATCTTAGTCAAAAGGTGCTATGCGTATTTATTTACTCCTCTCCAGGAGTTAGGCACAAGGCCAGTTTTATCTTACTCCCACAAGTAAGATGTGATCCTAGGTCGGGCTAGGAAAGTGGGGTTTGAAAAGCCAGCGCCCGAGAAGGTGAGCACTCTGGCCATTAAAAATTGCCTGGGCAGCCCTGTCGGCATTCCCCGGTAGGGGCGCCTCAAGCAGTAAGCAATAAACTTACTCCTCCCCAAAGAGGGAAGGCGAAGCCTGGAAGGGTGGACCTCCTAGAACTGCACAGGACAAACCTATAGACCGGCGTAAATCAAGCCCGAAGGCCAAGAAAATACCAGTCTATTGGGTGTAGTATCCATTGGAACAGATACTACACTTTGATCTTAGCCAAAAGGCCAAGAAGAGATGTTTATTTACTCCTCGCGGAGTTAGGCACAAGGCCAGTTTTATCTTACTCCCACAAGTAAGATGTGACCCAAGATCGGGTCGAGCAAGTGGGGTTAAAAGCCAGCGCTCGAGAAGGTGAGCACTCTGGCCATTTAAAAATTGCCTGGGCAGCCCCGTCGGCATTCCCCGGTAGGGGCGCCTCAGACAGTAAGCAATAAACTTACTCCTCCCCAAAGAGGGGAGGCGAAGTCTGGGAGGGTGGACCTCCTAGAACTGCACAGGACAGGCGTGCAGTATCCATCGGAACAGATACTACACTTTGATCTTAGCCAAAAGGCCAAGGCCAAGAAGAGATGAAAAGTTGCTATGCGTAGATGGGGCATAAAAAAATGACCCAACCATCTGTGATTGTGGAGAGGAAGACCATACGATTCAACATTGTCTTTTCTGCTCCCGACTGCTCAACCGGTGTAGCTTGGAATATCTATCAGAGTACATCAATAATGCAAAGCACAGCATAAAAAGTTATGAAAATATATTTATGGCAATTAAGCTACACAAAGGGAAACTGTTGTCTAATCATATGTTGTAGAGACACGCAAAGAAAAATATCTATCTATATAATTATTTTTAATAAACTAGAATTATGGGCGCTACGAGCCAAAATTCTAGTATATATTAAATATTAAATTGTTTTTAACGCCAATACGTAGATAAAGCAAAATAAATAATTTCCAATGCTTGTTATAATGTTTATTCATTTATTTATTTTTACTGCCGCTTATGTTTTAATTCATGTTTTGAAACATGACGTAAATCATAAATCTATGACGTTACGCCGAAGCTTCAATGATTTTATTGAGGTCATATTCAGCCTCTCTCAGGAGAACCCATTTGTTAGGATTAGAAACCGACGGTAGCGATGTTGTTCTGGTCTTCTGTAATACAAACATTAATATATATATATATTAATTTATTTTATACGTACATAAAAGTAATACATGGACACGTGTTTCTGGCTCACAGCCGTCATCAGCATGGCTAACTTACACTGAGATCGAACCTTCAATATTGAAGTCTATAGTCCAGCGTTTTACCATCGGACCAAGACGCTCTGTCTAGAAATATGTTCGATTTTTATCACCTAAATATTTAATGTATTTTTATGTAATTATTTTTATTTCTGATTGCAACGTTCGTTGTTTTTTTGCTTACAATTATTTCGATTGTCTCACTTTCCTAAGTGATTAAGATTCAGAAAATTGCATTATTAGTCGCCCTTAACTTTATAGGACGTATTTTTCGTTAATATATATATATATATTTTATTTATTTTATACGTACATGAAAGTAATCCATGGACACGTGTTTCTGGCTCACAGCCGTCATCAGCATGGCTAACTTAGACAGAGATCGACATAAAATGTTATAAGGAGATATCATTTTTTATGTATCAATTTTCAGTATTTACTTCAACAGTGCTCGATACGTAAGTAAAGCTAGGTAGTAAGTTATGAAAATATATTTATGGCAATTAATATACACAGAGGCTTCCGCGTTTCATTTCATTAAATGCATTTTAACCTGGGGATTAAACGCGCGGGAGCCTCTGTGTAGCTTAATTGCCATAAATATATTTTCATAACTTACTATATATATAGCATCGAAAGTTTCTCAACCATTTTTTTAAAAAAAACCCTAAGTCCCAGGTCGTTCAGTGGAAAATCACTCATGTAAGTCAATTTAGTTTTTACAGTTATTATATTAGTTTGCTTCTAACATTATTTAAGGGATCATCAGTTGTTTACCATGAAAAACTGTTTCGGGAATTTATATATATATATATATATATATATATATATATATATATATATATATATATATATATATATATATATTAAACACTTACTTAAAGTCAGTGAAACTATTTGTCAAGCAGACACTGTTCATTCATTGCTCGAACCTTGTTGTCTCTCTTGGTTGACTTTAACGTCTGCTTGCGACAGAGGTCTTTGAGGTCTTTCGTTCGTCAAACTACGAATTCCATTTCCGATATCCCCAACATTACGGATCCGTCGGTCAATGTGTGGCCATTGTCCATCGAACTCGATAATCGAAGCCAATCCGAAACAGTTGAATACCAAGATGAATTCAAGGCAGAGAGAGGAAAAATAAATCTATACACGATCGGTTAAAAATAACAGATAAAATGAACATTTTGTCTGTTCATAAATTACGTAGATTTAAAGCTGAGGAATCTAAGATTCAAAGCCGAGGAATCACTTTATTTAGTAAACCATGAAGGATTTGATCCCATCCCTGAACCCCATATTTATATTTCGTTTCTGATTTTTTGAGACGGGAATTGATGATTTGAATAATGTTGATTATTCAGATTACTGTTCTCATCTTGAGTGTTATTCTCACAACGTTTCGACCGATGTAACCTCCGACCTGCTTCAGGTGTATCTTGTCGAACTCGGGAATCTTTCTGTTGAACTCGGGAATCATCACGTAATTTCGAACGGAACCCTTTATTTAATTCACGGGGTTGCATTCTCTCGTTCCGTCAGCCGTGATCGGGTAGAAGTCTTTAGTAATTTGTAATTGTATTTCCTAGTATCGCCCGCACTGAGGATTGAACCTTCAACCTTCAGAAGACTGTCACTTAGAACTGAATTTTACTTAGTACTATATCTAAGACTGCACCTAAAACTGAATGTTTACCGTTTTTCGTTCACCTGTTTTTTTGGAATAATATATTTTTGTGTTACATGTCAATGTTACATATTAAATGTTACGTGTTACATGTAGCATTTCTGTTACATGTCAGTGAACTCCTTACTCTGATGATCAGTAAAGTGTGACTGAAGTCTATATATTTTATTTCCCATTGACCTTGCTGTGAAACGCGCGTAAGTAAATATTTTCATTTAAAAAAATATATGATAAAAAATAGAAAAATAAAAGCGTCTTGTTCGTCGGAAGGATTAAAAAGAAATACAGGTATTCGCCAAAATATGAAAATAAAAGAAAATTAAAGTGAATATGTAAAGTATAATTTTTTATTGATCTTTCTTGTGGTCATTGGAATACAACTATAATGTATATATAAAAAAATAAATATATATATATATATATATATATATATATATATATATATATATATATATATATATATATATATATATAAGCAATAGATAAAGTGAAAGAATAGAATAAGGTGCGAGTCATATTTTATTACAGTTCAATGTTCAAGCAAAGTTCTTTAAATTTTCAGAGTTTAATTGTTATTACCTGCAGTAATGTCATTGCGGTAATGGTCCTCTGAGGAGAAGATTTTCTTTGAAAACTCATGAGTTAAGGATTTTAAAGAACTTTGCTTGAACATTGAACTGTAATAAAATATGATTCTATTCTTTCACTTTATCTATTGCTATAAATGCTCTATCCAGTATATTGAGCTTTATTTTTATCCGGATGTTCACTAATTAAAGATATTAGTTGCCTCTTATATCTTTTGTTGTATTCACCTTATTTTTATATATATATATATATATATATATATATATATATATATATATATATATATATATATATATATATATATTATATAGTAGTATATATGTTGCACATGCCTTTAATTTCTTGTACCTTTTATCTTCGTCGCGGAGGGGATGTCGTCTCGATGTCGTCTAGTGGTTGAGTTCTTTCTTCGCTTCTGTACTGCCGTGAACATCGCCGTCCGCTGTGTCTACAGCAAAACCTTTATAACACGATTCAAGAGGCAACAATCTTTAAAATTTTGATTAGTTTTATTCAGGCGTCAGTTTACTGTCGCTCTTGGAGATGTTTTACTAAACATTGAGGGAGAGATCAAATTACTACTTTATCGTAGTTAATTCATAGCTTAAGTCCTTAGCCATTCGAGGAGGGGGGAAGAAGGTATCTGACGCCTGTATTCTCGTAGGGAAATAAATTCTCCATTTCATTTCGGACTACATAGAGAAATGCGTCTGTTCAGCTTGCTTCCAAAAACCAGACTGCCAAAACTCAGTTTCCCACACAAAAGCTCGTGACGTCACAGAACCCATATGCGCAGGTGCACCTTGAATCTTGACCTGAGGTCTCGTCAACATGGTGGCCCTGTCAACGCTTGTGAGCTCCGACTGTGAGAACAGCCCAATTTTGCACTCGGTTGTACGGGTTCACCCGCACTAAATCGCGCAAGCCAAACCAAACGACCCCCATACATACGTCCACTTCAACATGCGTCCGGTCTCACAGGGCCATCATCCAACATATATAGTAGCTTCTTTCCAAGAACCGCAGGCTTGTGGAACTCTCTTCCTGTTGACTGTTTTCCTTCTACCTGTAATCTTGGTCTTTTCAGAGGTAAGGTTAATAAGTATCTCCTGTCTTTGCGATAATCATATTTGTTCTTCAAGTTGCTTCATTCCTTGCTTGGAGCGATTTCCATATATATATATATATATATATATATATATATATATATATATATATATATATATATATATATATATATAGATATAGTAAGCTATGAAAATATTCATGCCAATTAAGCTACACAGAGGCTCCCGCGTTTCATCCCCGGGGGGGGGGGATCTTCAGGCTAAAATGAAACGCGGGGGCCCCTGTGTAGCTTAATTGCCATAAATATTTTCATAGCTTACTACCTAGCTCTACTTACGTATCGAGTATAGTTGAAGTTAATACTGAAAATTGATACATAAAACATTATATCTCCTTATAAAATTTAATGTAGATACATGAAATACTAATATATATATATATATATATATATATATATATATATATATATATATATATATATAGAGAGAGAGAGAGAGAGAGAGAGAGAGAGAGAGATTATTTTGTATTCCACGTATGCTTCGAGAGATATATTTTGATAATGATGAGTGGGGTATGGTTGAAGCATAAAACGATGTCGTTGTATTTTTTAAATAAGTTTATATTATTATAATTTTAATACAATATTTCAAACGAGACTCGAAGATATTAAGATCAATTGTTAGCCCCAGGAAAGAAGGCCCTTGATTTCTGAGAACTTCAACTGAAGTAAAATTAAACAAAGCGAATCTCTATCTATCTATCTATCTATCTATCTATCTATCTATCTATCTCTCTCTCTCTCTCTCTATATATATATATATATATATATATATATATATATATATATATATAGATTTAGATTTTTCACTTATAAAATAGATCATTCAGTGAAGACCGGGGTTGTTCCAATAAAAAACAAGCTCGATGATACTAGATTACAGAGTACAGAGCATTTATATGTGATTTTATGAAGGCTTACCAAAGCATTCCTTTCAAGACACCAATGATCACCATTAAAGATATTTTTTCTTACAAATACTATTTATTCAAATTAAATGTTTTTTCCTATACGTGTTTCACTACCAAGCAGTTACTTGCTTGGCAGATCATCAGGGAAATTAAATGTCTGGAATACTGGTTTCAACTGCCGACAAAACACAATGTGGCGTTGTAATAGTTGAGGTCACTTAAGAAGAGAAGAGGAAAAAAATAAAAATAAAAATAAAAGTAAAACTTAAAAAGCAAGGAAGAACACCGATAAAAAAAGGAAAGTCCTAGAAAAGTCTTAGAAAAGTAGCTTGTGCAAGTAACTGCTTGGTAGTGAAACACGTGTAGGAAAAACATTTAATTTGAATAAATAGTATTTGTAAGAAAAAATATCTTTAATGGTTATCATTGGTGTCTTGAAAGGAATGCTTTGGTAAGCCTTCATAAAATCACACATATATATATATATATATATATATATATATATATATATATATATATATATATATATATATATATATATATATATATACGTATTAGATTAAAATTGGAAATTCTGATCAAATTGTCAGTAAAGCCATTGGAAACTACAGAGCCTATTAAACCCTAAGATTTCTTAGCATTAAACACACCGAATTGTTATTCTATTCAGATCTAATCTTTCGATTGTGCAAAGCCAACAAAATCGAAGCTTTCAGCCGTGTTTATTGATAACTTCTACGTAGGAACGCAATCAACAAAAGACCACGATTCGAACAATCGAGAAATTGGACAGATTAGACTTTATTTCACAGTCCGCCTTTGACTGACAACATCTATCAGAACGGGGACCTTTCACTTCGAGCGAATTCCCTTACATAAGCTATTATATTCTCATATTAAGTCATTCACTATGGCGTCGATTTAAAAGCATTATTTTCTGATACAGGTCCGTAGAAATCACAGTTGATCCTCTTAATGTAATGCGAAATCGATTTATTGACACAGCTTATTCATATATATATATATATATATATATATATATATATATATATATATATATATATATGTATATATATATATATATATATATATATATATATATATATATATATATGGTGGGCCAAAATAAGGGTCCTATCTTTAAATTTGAATAACTTGAATTTGAATAACTTCCACAAAATAAAAGTTAAACTCACCAAACTTTATGTGTGTGTAGACTGACCCTTCCGAGATTTTTTGAAATAAACAAAACAAATTTTAGCCGAAAAACACTTCTTAAAACCTACAAATACTAAAGTATTGTTTTTACACTGTTTTGAGTTTTTTAAGCAAAAATAATGTTTTCTAAATGAGGGTACGTTCCTTAGGGCTAATACGGCTCATGCTTGCTTCGGAAGGGGTCCTTTACTTATTCTAAAAAAAAAATAAAAAAATCAATAAATAAAAAAGTTATGAATTTTTAAAAATAGGACCCTTATTTTTGCCCACCCTGTATATATATATGAAGCAATCCAACAAAAGATATAAGCGTCAACTAATATCTTTTAATTAGTGAAACATCCGGATAAAAAACAGAAGCTCAATATACTGGATAGAGCATTAATATTATAATATAAACTGAAGTAATAAAATATGGTGTCAATCAAATTTTATTAGAATTCAAAGTTCAAGCAAAGTATCTTAAAGTCCTGATTATGTTTTTCAAATTGTATGACCTGGATAGATTGTATAAATTCAACCAAAAAAGTATGTTTTTGGGTTGATATATTTGATGTTATGTATTTTTATGTATTTGTGTATATATTTTTATATATTTTCAAAGTTTCATTTTATTACCTGTAGTAGTATAACTGCGGTAATGGTCCTCTGAAAAGAAGAATTATCTTTGAAAATTCATGAGCTAAGGATTTTAAGATACTTTGCTTGAACTTTGAATTCTAATAAAATTTGATTGACACCTTATATTATTATTTTATGTATAGTGTAGGTATTTTCAAGACACTCTAATACAAGAACTCTTTTATTATTTGTGAACTTTTTCTGATGATTTTGTAGTGTTGCAGAGACGATATTGACATACGAATGTTGTTTGGCACAAGACAAATGAAACGGACCGTTAAATATATCTCACAGAAATTTTACATATTTGGAAATGTGAAAAAATAAAAATAAAAGTAATAAAACAAACCATGGTTATTGGAATATAATAAAAACTGTCCTATATATATATATATATATAGTAAGCAATGAAAATATATATGGCAATCAAGCTACACAGAGGCTCCCGTGTTTCATCCCCGGGGGAATCGTCAGGCTAAATGCATTTAGCCTGACGATTCCCCCACGGGGATGAAACACGGGAGACTCTGTGTAGCTTGATTGCCATATATATTTTCATTGTTTACTACCGAGCTCTACCTACGTATCAAGCACTGTTGAAGTAAATACTGAAAACTGACACATAAAAAATTATATCTCCTTATAATATTTTATGTGGATACATGAAGTACTAATATATATATATATATATAAAACTTTGGGAAAGTTCATTTTTTACGCATCTTTAGAATTTTAAACATAACGAAAGAGGCAAAATGCCTTCAAAGAACCATGTGTTAGATGCAAATATTTTTTATTAAAATAAAAATAAAAAATAACATATATATATATATATATATATATATATATATATATATATATATATATATATATCGATTATTTTTATTTACACAGACATGTACAAAATCTGAGACACTGGCATGTCGATGTTATCGATCAATAGTTGTTATAAACTGAGATCTTATCAGGCAGAGTGTAACTCTTCCTGATGAGATCTCAGTTTATAACAGCTGTTGACCAATAACATCGACATGCCAGTGTCTCAGATTTTGTACATGTCTGTGTAAATAAAAATAATCAATATATATATTTTTTGCGTGTGGTGATTATTATTTTGATTTGGAAGCTTGTATGTTATGTAGAAAATAGTGAGGACGTTGAAATGAAATAATTTCGGTGTTTTAAAATTATTTCCCTTGTACAAAAAGATCGACTCAGTGTATTTGAGTGTGCTTGAGAGGAGATGAATATAAGCGAGTAAAAAGGTTTGCTACCTTCTTTGTAGAAGATGTATTTGTGAGAGGAAGATGCATCGGAATAAATGTAAAGATTGTTTTAAAGAGACTAAACGTAATTACTTTTTCGTGAAATTGTAGGTGGTTAGCTGAAATGTGTAGCATATGAAGTGGTCGGTTATTTTCCTGTAATGTCTGAGATCTCGGGGGAAATTTTGATATTTATATATATATATATATATATATATATATATATAAGGTAAATACAACAAAAGATATAAAAGGCAACTAATAACTTTAATTAGTGAACATCTGGATAAAAATAAAGCTCAATATACTGGATAGAGCATTAATAGCAATAGATAAATTGAAAGAATAAAATTAGGTGCGAATCAAATTTTGTTACAAATCAATGTTCAGGCAAAGTTCTTTAAAGTCCTTAACTCAGGAGTGTTCAAAGAAAATCTTCTCCTCAGAGGACCATTACCGCAATGACATTACTGTAGGTAATAAAAATTAAACTTTGAAAAAATATATTAAAAAAATATATATAAAAATGCATAAAGGTATATAAAAAATCAAATATATCGGCCCAAAACATAATTCTTAGTAAACCTATACAGTTCATCCTAGTCAACAAGTCTAAAATAGCTCCAGGCAAGATATCAAAGAGGTTGATTAAAAAATAGTCCAATTGGTGAATGGTGGTCCAAAAACGACAAAAGGTATTCAGGCGGGAAATTCGTTTGCTATCGATGCAGTATATAACAATTTTCACTGTTATCTACTGCATCGATGACTTTGGAACCGGGTTCGTGCCCTCCGACTGGCATGAATTAACATTCCATGCACTGACGATTGTATAAGCATGAAACATCGATGCCTGTATGTAATAATAATGATATTTATTTAAAATTTTTGTATATATATATATATATATATATATATATATATATATATATATATATATATATATATATGTGTGTGTTTGGTTAAAAAGAAGTAATAGTTCTTGTTTGTTTATTGTTTTACGTGTTGGCAGACCAACAACCTAATGTTATGCTTGAATGTGAACAGGAACTCGCCATATATGCAAACGCTTTCGACTCTCATGAATCTTCGTCAAGTGCGTGATGAGTTACAAATTAAAATTGGTATGAAACGCGGAAGCCTCCGTGTAGCTTAATTGTCATAAATATATTTTATAACTTACTTCATATATATATATATATATATATATATATATATATATATATATATATATATATGATGTAATTAATTAAGTTCAAATATTAACAAAATGAGCAAAACCAATACTTTTCAAAAGTGCTCAATATATATTAGAGCTTTTTATATTAAAATAAAACTTAGTTTGAGTATCCGACATTTGTTCTAGAACCTCTTCGGCTCCTCCTCAGGGATATACTGGTGAACAAAGATTAGATCCGCCAATACACAATCATAAAAAACAAAAAACAAGAAAAAAAGACAAATTACATTTAAAATTTTTCAGACGAGAAACCCTTTTGCGTAAGATGACATTTTGACACTTACCTATCGACGCATAAAAAAGTCGGTCAGCTCAAATAATAGGCAGGACTGGCGAGAATCGCTCCGTCTCCCCTTCCTTAACTACATGCACACACACCCAGACATACCCACACGCACACATACACACCCCCACGCTTATACACACACTCATACACTCACATACACACATACACACCTATATACATATATAAATAAAAACATATACATATATATATTTAAAAATAAATAAATAAATGAATATATATATATATATATATATATATATATATATATATATATATATATATATATATATATATATTAATCCAGGTAGGGTAAAAATCCACAGGGTAGAAATCCAAAGGGAATCAGACCGGGTTTATAAAAGAGTGCTCAATAAAAAATATAGAGCTGTATTGTGAATGCTTTTATTTAAACATGTACAAGGTCTGCTACACTGGCATGTCGATGTTATCGATCTACAGCTCTCAAGAGCTGAGGTCTCATCAGGCAGAGAATTATGTTTTGATCCAACCTGGTTGCTGAATTCCTGGAATTCAGCAACCAGTTTGGATCAAAAAATAATTCTCTGCCTGATGAGACCTCAGCTTTTGAGAGCTGTAGATCGATAACATCGACATGCCAGTGTAGCAGACCTTGTACATGTTTGAATAAAAGCATTCACTATATATATATATATATATATTTCTAATTTGCGTAATGTTTAAAGGGATTTTAATGATTTATTTTATCGTTTTCTCTTATAAATCATAACCTTTATAAACTGTCAAATAGAGTGTTATATACATCAAGACAATCGGTATTTATTAATTAATTAAAAATCTTAATAAATATCAATCATATTTACCGGCGAACTAAGCTGATCCAACAATGATATTATTCTATCATAAATACTGTTATATATATATATATATATATATATATATATATATATATATATATATATATATATATATATATATATATATATATATATATATATAATTAAATAAATGAATTTTTCATTTAAAATTGCACGATTGTTGATTTTCAAAATATTTCACTTTAATAGATTCTAATCCGTGCTTCAAAGATGTTAATTTCCTTACTTTAAAAAAGCGCCAATCTGCGCATACCATCGCCAGGACTACACTTATCCTAACGTCTTAAGAACTTGACGCCTCTTTCTTCTCGTGTCGTGATTCGACCCCTCAGGGTTAATACCATCAAAATGAGGAGGAAGAAAAGAAGAAAAAAAACTATAAGACAGTCTCGCCTGACAAGGTTGTTCAACAACGAAAGCTTGCAAAACAAAAACAAAAAATAAATAAATGAATTTTTCATTTAAAATTGCACGATTATTGATTTTCAAAATATTTCACTTTAATATATGTGTTATTGTTTATTATCTATGTACTTATACGTTTCGTTCCTTTTCAATCGAGACTCATCAGCATAGAGATATGACTATTCACTACCGGTCGCACGATTATTTATTATTTATAGTTTTGTGTTTTAAAAAAGGTATAATTCCATTCTTCTAAGTGTTTTATTTAATTTTATTTTTATAGTTTCCTATTTTTATTTTTAAAGTTGTATTTTGAAGATCGTCTATTATACCTCCGACTGGTGATACCAGATCAGGCTGCCCTGTTGCTCCCTGAGACGAAATTCACCTACATTGACGTTTTTTTTTTTTGTTTTTTTTTTTGTAAAACTTAATTATGTTCTACAAAACCAAAAACAAAAACAACAGCCCCTCTTCCTTTCTCCCTCCCCTTTTTTATTTTTATTTTTCCTACCCTACTCCCGGTCCTGGATATGACCTTAAACTACATCCGATGGTGAGATCCGGCTTACGGACTTTGGGGAATGTGGAGCCTCCTCTTAATTACCATTGCTCCCAGGTCCACCCTGACCCGGAGTGGTAGTACCTGTTAGGGTCCCAACTATGGGTTGAATAGAAACAGATATTAAAAGGGGAAAGAAACAAAAAAGAGAAGAAAACAAGACCAGATTCGGCATTAAATAACCCAAAAAGGGTTGATATGCCGTAAAACAAAACTACCATTATACCTCCGAGTAACCATAGAAGCTAGAGTTATATAATATTTGTTATTTTTTATTATCTATGTACGTATACGTTTCGTCCCTTTTCAATCGATACTCATCAGCATAGAGATATGACTATTCACTACCAGTCGTACGATTCGAAACCCTGGATTACAAGTATTTTTCAACTCAAATCCAACGTCGCTAACCGCGCGGCCGATATTTTAATAGCCGATAAACAAAGATAATTTAACACATTTAAAAGCGGCTTCATGTCCAGGCATTCTACTTCTATTAAAGAAGGAATGATGCATTATAAAGCAAGTGACGTCATGCTGCGTTTGTACTACAATTTAGAGTGCTCTACTTATTTTACGAGGAGCGACAAATATAAAATATTTGTTATTGTTTATTATCTATGTACGTATACGTTTCGTCTCTTTTCAATCGAGTACCGGTCGCACGATTCGAAACCCTGGATTACAAGTATTTTTCAACTCAAATCCAACGTCGCTAACCGCGCGGCCAATATTTGAATAGCCAATAAACCATGATAATTTAACACATTTAAAAGCGGCTTCATGTCCAGGCATTCTACTTCTATTAAAGAAGGAATGGTGCAATATAAAGCAAGTGACGTCATGCTGTGTTTGTACTACCATTTAGAGTGCTCTACTTATTTTACGAGGAGTGACAAATATAAAATATTTGTTATTGTTTATTATATATATATATATATATATATATATATATATATATATATATATATATATATATATATATATATAACAGTCTATATGATAGAGTTGAGGATGCCAGCCCTGAATAACACTATCTAATTGAACGAAATAAATAATAACTTTACCATTTTAATAATTATAAAAATATCTTCTATTCGTAGATCTAAGACCCTTTTCTTCTATATTGACATTTCCGGCTTTAGATCTTTGGATGCACCTCGTTTGTCAGCCAACATATTCTATTACGGATATCCCGACATTAAAGCTATCTTCTATCGGCCATTGTTTCCACATTGTCAATCGACTTGGTTTTACGATAATGGAACCAATCCGAAACAATTGACGAATCTCAGGAATAAAAGGGAAAGAGAAAAGTCCATAAATGATCGGTCGGATGAAGGGAAAGTATTGACGGCTGATAAAATGTCATGGCTGTTCAAGTATCTAATATTTGGAACAAGCAGGGATACTTAACGTCGCCCGGGAAAGCGTTTAAAAAGTGTTTAATATATATTGCAAACATGTTTTCTCTCTCACTCTCTTTTCAATCAACCCATCCCCAGTCACGTTACTTTTTTTTTAACAAAGCAGATGTGTTGAAACTGATTACTGCTGCCACATCTGAAGAGGTGCCGCTTAGGGAACCCTTTCTTGCTTCGGCAGAGTACGAAATCGACTTCGCAATCTAGTGGTAGATTATCTCTTCTCTTCCCAACAGCCTCTTTCTCACAGAAGATGCGTTGCTAGTCTCTCTCCACTCTATCAGTGTGTTCATGGTATGTGCTCGACTGAATATTTAAATATCCATAACGAAAAACCCTAACCCTAACTCTAACCCTAAGCCTAAGCCTAAACGCAAACCTTTACATACCCATAACGAAAAACCTTTACCATAACACTAACCCTAACCCTAACCCTAACCCTAAGCCTAAGCCTAAGCCTAAGCCTAAGCCTAAGCCTAAGCCTAAACGCAAACCTGTACATACCCATAACGAAAAACCCTAACCCTAACCCTAAGCCTAAGCCTAAGCCTAAGCCTAAGCCTAAGCCTAAGCCTAAGCCTAAGCCTAAGCCTAAACGCAAACCTTTACATACCCATAACGAAAAACCTTTACCCTAACACTAACCCTAAGCCTAAACGCAAACCTTTACATACCCATAACGAAAAACCTTTACCCTAACACTAACCCTAACCCTAACCCTAACCCTAAGCCTAAGCCTAAGCCTAAGCCTAAGCCTAAGCCTAAGCCTAAACGCAAACCTGTACATACCCATAACGAAAAACCCTAACCCTAACCCTAACCCTAAGCCTAAGCCTAAGCCTAAGCCTAAGCCTAAGCCTAAGCCTAAACGCAAACCTTTACATACCCATAACGAAAAACCTTTACCCTAACACTAACCCTAACCCTAACCCTAACCCTAACCCTAAGCCTAAGCCTAAACGCATACCTTTACATACCCATAACGAAAAACCCTAACCCTAACCCTAACCCTAAGCCTAAGCCTAAGCCTAAACGCAAACCTTTACATACCCATAACGAAAAACCCTAACCCTAACCCTAAGCCTAAGCCTAAGCCTAAGCCTAAACGCAAACCTTTACATACCCATAACGAAAAACCCTAACCCTAACCCTAACCCTAACCCTAACCCTAAGCCTAAGCCTAAACGCAAACCTTTACATACCCATAACGAAAAACCTTTACCCTAACACTAACCCTTACCCTAACCCTAAGCCTAAGCCTAAACGCAAACCTTTACATACCCATAACGAAAAACCTTTACCCTAACACTAACCCTAACCCTAACTCTAACCCTAACCCTAAGCCTAAACGCAAACCTTTACATACCCATAACGAAAAACCCTAACCCTAACCCTAACCCTAAGCCTAAGCCTAAACGCAAACCTTTACATACCCATAACGAAAAACCCTAACCCTAACCCTAACCCTAAGCCTAAGCCTAAGCCTAAGCCTAAGCCTAAACGCAAACCTTTACATACCCATAACGAAAAACCCTAACCCTAACCCTAACCCTAAGCCTAAACGCAAACCTTTACATACCCATAACGAAAAACCTTTACCCTAACACTAACCCTAACCCTAACCCTAACCCTAACCCTAACCCTAAGCCTAAGCCTAAGCCTAAACGCAAACCTGTACATACCCATAACGAAAAACCCTAACCCTAACCCTAACCCTAACCCTAAGCCTAAGCCTAAGCCTAAGCCTAAGCCTAAACGCAAACCTTTACATACCCATAACGAAAAACCTTTACCCTAACACTAACCCTAACCCTAACCCTAACCCTAACCCTAACCCTAACCCTAAGCCTAAGCCTAAGCCTAAACGCATACCTTTACATACCCATAACGAAAAACCCTAACCCTAACCCTAAGCCTAAGCCTAAGCCTAAGCCTAAACGCAAACCTTTACATACCCATAACGAAAAACCCTAACCCTAACTCTAACCCTAAGCCTAAGCCTAAGCCTAAGCCTAAACGCAAACCTTTACATACCCATAACGAAAAACCCTAACCCTAACCCTAACCCTAAGCCTAAGCCTAAGCCTAAACGCAAACCTTTACATACCCATAACGAAAAACCTTTACCCTAACCCTAACCCTAACCCTAACCCTAAGCCTAAGCCTAAACGCAAACCTTTACATACCCATAACGAAAAACCTTTACCGTAACCCTAACCCTAACCCTAACCCTAACCCTAACCCTAACCCTAACCCTAAGCCTAACCCTAAACGCAAACCTTTACATACCCATAACGAAAAACCCTAACCCTTACCCTAACCCTAACCCTAAGCCTAAGCCTAAACGCAAACCTTTACATACCCATAACGAAAAACCCTAACCCTAACCCTAAGCCTAAGCCTAAGCCTAAGCCTAAACGCAAACCTTTACATACCCATAACGAAAAACCCTAACCCTAACCCTAACCCTAACCCTAACCCTAAGCCTAAGCCTAAACGCAAACCTTTACATACCCATAACGAAAAACCTTTACCCTAACACTAACCCTTACCCTAACCCTAAGCCTAAGCCTAAACGCAAACCTTTACATACCCATAACGAAAAACCTTTACCCTAACACTAACCCTAACCCTAACTCTAACCCTAACCCTAAGCCTAAACGCAAACCTTTACATACCCATAACGAAAAACCCTAACCCTAACCCTAACCCTAAGCCTAAGCCTAAACGCAAACCTTTACATACCCATAACGAAAAACCCTAACCCTAACCCTAACCCTAAGCCTAAGCCTAAGCCTAAGCCTAAACGCAAACCTTTACATACCCATAACGAAAAACCCTAACCCTAACCCTAACCCTAAGCCTAAACGCAAACCTTTACATACCCATAACGAAAAACCTTTACCCTAACACTAACCCTAACCCTAACCCTAACCCTAACCCTAACCCTAAGCCTAAGCCTAAGCCTAAACGCAAACCTGTACATACCCATAACGAAAAACCCTAACCCTAACCCTAACCCTAACCCTAAGCCTAAGCCTAAGCCTAAGCCTAAGCCTAAACGCAAACCTTTACATACCCATAACGAAAAACCTTTACCCTAACACTAACCCTAACCCTAACCCTAACCCTAACCCTAACCCTAACCCTAAGCCTAAGCCTAAACGCATACCTTTACATACCCATAACGAAAAACCCTAACCCTAACCCTAAGCCTAAGCCTAAGCCTAAGCCTAAACGCAAACCTTTACATACCCATAACGAAAAACCCTAACCCTAACTCTAACCCTAAGCCTAAGCCTAAGCCTAAGCCTAAACGCAAACCTTTACATACCCATAACGAAAAACCCTAACCCTAACCCTAACCCTAAGCCTAAGCCTAAGCCTAAACGCAAACCTTTACATACCCATAACGAAAAACCTTTACCCTAACCCTAACCCTAACCCTAACCCTAAGCCTAAGCCTAAACGCAAACCTTTACATACCCATAACGAAAAACCTTTACCGTAACCCTAACCCTAACCCTAACCCTAACCCTAACCCTAACCCTAACCCTAACCCTAACCCTAACCCTAAGCCTAACCCTAAACGCAAACCTTTACATACCCATAACGAAAAACCCTAACCCTTACCCTAACCCTAACCCTAAGCCTAAGCCTAAACGCAAACCTTTACATACCCATAACGAAAAACCCTAACCCTAACCCTTTGTTTTTTTTTTGTTTGTTTGTAAAACTTAATTATGTTCTACAAAACCAAAAACAAAAACAACAGCCCCTCTCCCTTTCTCCCTCCCCTTTTTTATTTTTATTTTTCCTACCCTACTCCCGGTCCTGGATATGACCTTAAACTACATCCGATGGTGAGATCCGGCTTACGGACTTTGAGGAATGTGGAGCCTCCTCTTAATTACCATTGCTCCCAGGTCCACCCTGACCCGGAGTGGTAGTACCTGTTAGGGTCCCAACTATGGGTTAAATAGAAACAGATATTAAAAGGGGAAAGAAACAAAAAAGAGAAGAAAACAAGACCAGATTCGGCATTAAATAACCCAAAAAGGGTTGATATGCCGTAAAACAAAACTACCAAACCACAAACCATGATTAAACATTTGAAGATATAAAGAACTTGAAGCATAAAAACTTTCACTGTAATGACCAGATTCGGCATTAAATAACCCAAAAAGGGTTGATATGCCGTAAAACAAAACTATCAAACCAAAAACGATGATTAAACATTTGAAGATATAAAGAACTTGAAGCATAAAAACTTTCATTATAATGACCAGATTCGGCATTAAATAACCCAAAAACGGTTGATATGCCGTAAAACAAAACTACCAAACCAAAAACCCTGATTAAACATTTGAAGATATAAAGAACTTGAAGCATAAAAACTTTCACTATAATGACCAGATTCGGCATTAAATAACCCAAAAAGGGTTGATATGCCGTAAAACAAAACTACCAAAATACCAAACCAAACCAACTGGATTCGAACTTCGACCCCTCCCCCCCAGTTCTTTAGTCCGTGTCG
>OY744552.1:50022042-50037042 GCA_963556195.1 Sepiola atlantica
TACATCAAATCTAAGAATGTATTTTCGTGTAAACTTGTTTTATATATTGGGAAGACAACGACAGTGTTCCCAATCCTATAGTGGCTATGGGGGCATAACCAACATAAAACTTCAAATGTACCTAATTTCTATTAAATTTCAATCATATGTATAAAACTTATTGGGGAAGACAATGGAAGAGGCCCCGAATCTCTACGTTACGAATATTAACGTGGCTCTACCTCTAAGTGACCTAGAATATCAGATTAGAATGAAATTTGAACCATGTTTATAAGACACTCATTCAAAGAGTTTTCCTACATTTCAACTTTTTCTGACTAGTATAACCAAAGAACGGTGTTATGAGCATAGTGAAAAAGGACATCTTAGTTATCATCTTCAATTCCAACAAACATTGTATCTTCCTGCTAGTATATATATATATATATATATATATATATATATATATATATATATATATATATATATATATATATATATATATGCAGAAGAATGGAAAGGAATTAGAGAAGCAAAAGCCAAATCAAAATTCAATTCATTTGCTCAGAGCAAGGTATATTCCGCAAAAAGGCAATTTATTCAAGTTAAATTTTCCTTAAGCCAGGCTTTTCAAAGATCAAAATCTTATCATCAGAGGAAGTCGCTGGGATAGATAAGTTGGCAAAGGCCAAGATTTAAAATTTGAAATAATAAAATGAAAGTTGTAGGGAAAGAAACACAGGGCAAAACGCTGCCCGAATGCAAGCAAATGTCCGATTGTTAAAAAGTCCGGTGTCGAAAAGTCCAACGGAGAGAATGAGATGTAGATAGGTAGGTCGTTAAGAGGCACGAGATGTTGTGAGAGAGGATTTAAAGTTAAATTCCAAAGAAGCCACAACTTCAGGTGCGGCGAAAATAGAAAATCCAAAGGGTAAAAAGTCCAATAAGAGGTACGCTCGTGGATGCAGGCAGGCTCAGTCAAATTTTAAATCTTGGCCTTTGCCAACTTATCTATCCCAGCGACTTCCTCTGATGATAAGATTTTGATCTTTGAAAAGCCTGGCTTAAGGAAAATTTAACTTGAATAAATTGCCTTTTTGCGGAATATACCTTGCTCTGAGCAAATGAATTGAATTTTGATTTGGCTTTTGCTTCTCTAATTCCTTTCCATTCTTCTGCATATCTACCTGCTCTATCCTGGATATTGAGCTGTATACTCTTCACAATAGGTTTTACCTTTCCTAAAAGTTCGCTTTTAGTACACCACTTTATATATATATATATATATATATATATATATATATATATATATATATATATATATATATATATATATATATATAAGTGCAGATTAGTAGTCCGAGGCTGTAGCAATGCGATGGAAGATGGAAAACGTGAACAGAAATAAACGATGAGAGAAAACGAAACTCAAAACGATTTATTAATAATTTCACGAAAAACTGATTAAATACCAGAATAGTAAATACTGTCTGGTAAATAAAAAGTTCGGCAAAAGGTAATCTTAAATTTTCGAAAGAAAAACTTTCATTTTCAAAAGACAACAATGGAAGACCGAGAGGGTCGAAAAAAACGGGAAAAACCGGTGTCAAACCATTGAAACACCGCAGCAGACAATTGGGAGTAGGAACGCAGAAAATGTCAAAATTTAATTAAATAATTATTAAACTAAAGTTAATATATTATTAACATTAGTTTATTTATATACTAATTATTATAATTTATTATATTTTATTTTATATGATTTATTAATTTTTTTTCTTCTCTCTTTTCTTTATTCAATTCTAAATTTAAATTTACGTGTGGGCCGTTATTATTATAATATGTGCAAACAAAGGGAAATAACTTAGAAAAAAATATGTTTAGAAATGAGATTTGAAATTTGAAAATGAAATTTAAATCAATTGTGGAATGGATCAATGTCAAGGAGGTATATATATATATATATATATATATATATATATATATATATATATATATATATATATATATATATATATATATATATATATATATATATTCCATGAAAACTGTCAGTATACTTAAATTATATGCCCTTAATAAGATGAAAATTCATATACACTAAATGTACAAAAGCAAGGAAATTCCCAATTTTTTACACTTTTATTGCAATTAATTAATGGTATGACTACATATCAACCAAACCATTTCATTATCACATCACCACAGTATAAATCTCTATGCATGAGTGGATGAAGTGTGTGAGCTGCACTGAAGAAAAATTCCTACCAGTAAAATACATAGCCCTGTTGTGCTCGCATACCCTTAATGACAATCTCTTAAATATATATATATATATATATATATATATATATATATATTTATATGTATATATATATATATATATATATATATATATATATATATATATATATATATATATATATATATATATATATATGTATATATCTATATGTATATATATATATATATATATATTAGGGAATTATAGTTTGCTTTAAGCATTGCTGGTAAACAAGTAAGTGTTAAGGTGTAAATACCATATTCCACATTCGTGTTTTCAACATTGCATGTATAATTTTATATATATATATATATATACATATATATATATATATATAAAATTTAAAGTTCATATCTTTTTAAGCATCTAATTGAAATTTAATAAAGAATAAGGTAAGATAAATACCTTTAAAGCATTTAAAGATGCGATATCAATTTTAAAAGAAAAATAAATCGAAACCGATTTTTTTTTCTTTTTATAAACTTTCAAAAAAAAATCGGTTTCGATTTATTTTTCTTTTAAAATTGATATCGCATCTTTAAATGCTTTAAAGGTATTTATCTTACCTTATTCTTTATTAAATTTCAATTAGATGCTTAAAAAAATATGAACTTTAAATTTTATATATATATATATATATATATATATATATATATATATGTATATATATATATATATATATATATATATATATAGTGAGATAGATAACATGTTATTAAGCAATATATTAACTACAAATGATTGATATAGATCGACCTAGCGCGAAACTAAACATTGGATTAAAAAGACTGTATATCATCTGAAACTAATTGATTTACACTCTTTTTGTCTTTCTAGTGCATTTAAAGGTTTTCCCTGATCCACCAAAATGTTACGCAAATTCAATCACCCCAAAATCGATAATCTACACACAATTCTTCCAATTTACCACACGAGTTAGAATTTGCCGGTGCACTGGAAAACTCTGAATCCGGATCAAATTAGATTAGGGACAATCGAAAAGCATCACCGTAGCATCGTCAGTAGATTAAACATTTATTTACTGAAAACACTGGAAGATAAAGGTGAGGTGAATATACTGTTGAAATAGTCATATATATATATATATATATATATATATATATATATATATATATATATATATATATATATATATATATATATATATATAAATATAAATATATATATATAAATATATATCTATACATATATATATACATATATATATATACATATATATATATATATACATATATATATATATATATATATATATATATATATATATATATATACATATATATATATATAGAGAGAGAGAGAGAGAAAGAGAGGGGGGAAGTGTAGTTTGCTTGAAGCATTGCTGGGAATAGTAGTAGTAGTATGTTTTTAAAAAGCTGTGGGCAATGCCAATTCCGGGTAAGATGTAAGCTGGAAGGAACAAAAATAATAAATCGAATTCGAAATGTGACTTACTATTTATTTTTTCTTAAAATCTTACATAACAGCAAGTGTGGTGTTAACTGTTTGTGTGATGTCCGGTGTATTATAAAAATCATTTATTTAATATTTCGGGAAAAGAAACTTCCCTTTGTCAAAAATAATCAACACCAGAGGAATCTGCCAAAATGGATGAATCCATTTTGGCAAATTCTCTGCACAGACGGAGTTTTCCTCCGGTGTTTATTAAGTCACATTTCGAATTCGATTTATTGTTTTTGTTCCTTCCAGCTTACATCTTACCCGGAATTTGCATTGCCCACAGCCTTTTAAAAACATACTACTACTATTCCCAGCAATGCTTCAAGCAAACTATCATTCTCTCTCTCTCTCTCTCTCTCTCTCTCTCTCTATATATATATATATATATATATATATATATATATATATATATATATATATATATATATATATATATATGACTATTTCAACAGTATATTCACCTCATCTTTATCTTCCAGTGTTTTCAGTAAATAAATGTTTAATCTACTGACGATTCTACGGTGATGGTTTTCGATTGTCCCTAATCTAATTTGATCCGGCTTCAGAGTTTTCCAGTGCACCGGCAAATTCTAACAAATTGTGGTAAATTGGAAGTAGTAAGGCTACCGACATTTGTAAAAAGTTTTTTTCTAACATTTACTCATTATTTTGTTATTTTATCATTTTATAATTTTATATAACGCGTTTCAAGCGGTGTTCCGCTCTCATCATATATGTAAATCCATTTGGATTTACGCTTCTCTGTGGGGAAGCGATCATTTTAGACGGTCACAAGGCGCGAACCCGGTTCACAGAGTCAACACAGACTCCGCACCCTTTCGCTGTATCTTCTAGGCTTGCCTTGTAGCTTAAGTAAATGTCTGTTTCGTAATATCTCCTGATTGTGCTCAACCTTAATCTCATGAAGGGGCTTCATAACAAAATTAATCAATGAATATTACATCATTTTATATTTACATACGACGTTGTTTCAAGCTTACACTCTCATCAGTGTAAGGAAGCGGTATTTTAAGATAGTCACAAGGCGCGAACCCGATTCACAGAGTCAACGCAGACTCTGCGTGCTTTCGCTCTATTCTCTAGGCCATAGGAAATTATGACGTGATACGGGAGAAATTACGTTTTATTTATGCCAAATACAGCGGACCTTAAACATCCAATCCTTCTGAAAGATTCAACGAATTTAATCGGATCTTTTTCTTGTAGATTAAGTGGATATCTGTTTTTTATAATATCCCCTAATAGTGTTCAACTTACATCTCTTAAAGGGGCTTTGTAACAATATTCATCAATAAATATTGAATAAGTTTAGATCTACATACGACGTCGTTTCAACCTTACACTCTCTCTCTTTCTCTCTCACTCTCTCTCTCTCTCTCTCTTTCTCTGTATATATATTTTTCTGTTTTGTTTCATTTTACTTCAGTCAGAGTTCTCAGAAATCAAGAGGCCTCTCTTGGGGCTAGCAATTGATTTCTATATGAGCTACATAGATATTCGAGTATTCCATTAAAGTTTATTTTGACCTGTCGAACCTACGTGTTCATTTCACCATATATTTGTTTATCAACTCGTATGATCATGTACATTTTCGAAATGGGCAGAAACAATTGTCTGGTAATATTTTAAATAGGGAATGTTTCCTGAATAACGATAATTACGTGATATAAAAGTATTGTACACTATTAAGCTACAACATGAACTTTTGTGTAAACATAAAGAAATGTATATATAGGGTGGGCAAAAATAAGGGTCCTATTTTTTAAAATTCATAACTTTTTTATTTATTGATTTTTTTAAATTTTTTTTTTAGAATAAGTAAAGGACCCCTTCCGAAGCAAGCATGAGCCGTATTAGCCCTAAGGAACGTACCCTCATTTAGAAAACATTATTTTTGCTTAAAAAACTCAAAACAGTGTAAAAAACAATACTTTAGTTTTTGTAAGTTTTAAGAAGTGTTTTTCGGCTAAAATTTGTTTTGTTTATTTCAAAAAATCTCGGAAGGGTCAGTCTACACACACATAAAGTTTGGTGAGTTTAACTTTTATTTTGTGGAAGTTATTCAAATTCAAGTTATTCAAATTTAAAGATAGGACCCTTATTTTGGCCCACCCTGTATATAATATATTTATGGTTCATTTTACTTCAGTCGAAGTTCTCAGAAATCAAGGAACCATCCTTCCTAAAATTAACAATTGAGCTGTATCTGGGATACATAGATATTCAAAAATCCAATTAAAGTTCTCTTTACCTGCCAAACGTTGAGTTTGTAAAGAAGTTAAGAACATTAATTTCTCTCTCCCTAATTGACCATTTAACTATGTTGCAGTATATCTTTCTTGTGGTCTCTTGGTCTTTCTGGATTCCAGGACAAGAATTAATCTAGTCTGGTGGAATACCCAGCTAAGTGTAGTTACTTGAGGTAACATCACCAGGAGAAGGTGCACCATTCTCTCGTATGAGCAAGTGTATAGCCATGCCGAGGGGTCTTATTTGGGCTTCGAATACTATGTTATTTTGAATATTTGATCAAGGTTAACTTGTAGGGTGAAGTATCCTTATGTCAGCTTGTCATGAAAACCCCTTGAACAGTAAGAGCGGAAACACTCGAGAGTTGTTTCTAGTAGTTAGGTAAGTAGGTAATTCAAACTCTATCTCTCTCTCTCTCTCTCTATATATATATATATATATATATATATATATATATATATATATATATGTATATATATATATATATATGCAAGCAAAGAGAAAATCTCCTTGGGCTTAATGTTGTTTCTATTTGATTGAACTTTTTAAAAAAAATTTTTTTTTTACCGCTTTCCCTCGCTATAATTCTCATAGCATCTTTTTTTATATTTTTTATGCGATACCTCGATATTTGGCTCTGTTGAGCGAGGTACGAAACCGGTCAGCTGCCCTTTCATCTTTTTAATTTCTTAATTCATCATGAGTAATAAATATTGTCTCTTCAATGCCATTTTAAAGTTTTGTACGACAAAGAAAGAATATATATATATATATATATATATATATATATATATATATATATATATATATATATATATATATATATATATATATATATATATAATCCGGGCAAGATAAACATCCACAAGATAGTAATCCAAAGAAATTCAACCGGGTTTATAAAAAGTGCTCAATATCAAATAGAGCTTTCATATATGATTATTTTTATTTACATCGACATGTACAAAATCTGCGACACTGGCATGTCGATGTTATAAACTGAGCTTTAATCAGGCCGAGTTAAAATCATTTTTTCCAAATATGATCGAAGGTTAAGATCGGATTTTAACTCTTCCTGGTTAGATGTCAGTGTATAACAGCTGTTGATCGATAGCATCGACATGCTAGTGTCGCAAATTTTGCTCATGTCTGTGTAAACAAAAAGGATCATATATATATATATGTGTGTGTGTGTGTGTGGGTGTGTGTGTGTGTGTGTGTGCGTGTGTGTGTGTGTGTGTGTGTGTGCGTGTGTGTGTTTGTGCGCGCGATTTTTCCTTCACGTATAAATAAATAAAAGCTGTTTTGAAAATATATGTATGAACTAAATAAAGTATAAATCAAATGAAAATGAGAAAATTCCGGAAATTTTTCCAAATAAATCTGCAATCAGATTGGAAAACAAAGAAAACCCCCACAAAAAAATGTCTTGCTTGACAAGAAATGAGGCCGCGTGTGTCTTGGGTCTAATCATTCGGATTCTTTCTTGTTCTACGTATTCTGTTTCACAAACGCAATCTCCATTTCTCTTGGAAAGCTCTCAACGGAAGTTTCGAGAAAAAACAATTTCTCTTCTATATGGAAATTGCTTTGACTCGTCATATCGGACAGATTTGCAATTATTTCCGTAGAAGAAACATTACTTGATAAATGTATTTGTCTTTCAGAAATCTAAACATGCCCTTATTTTTTCTCTAGTCATATATATATATATATATATATATATATATATATATATATATATATATATATATATATATATATATATATATATATATATATATATATATATATATGGATTTTTCACTTAGAAAAAAGATTATTCCGTGAAGACCGGGATTTAACCAATGAAAACAAGCTCGATGATACTCGATACAGGGTACAGGGCATTTATATATGATTTTCTGAAGGCTTACCAAAGCATTCCGTTCAGGAGCCCACTCAACACCACAAAAGATTTTGTCATTCAAAAATTATTTATTTAACGTTTTATTCACATTACAGAGTTTTTTTTTTACCTACACGTGTTTCACTACCAAGCAGGTCCTTGCTTGGCAGATCATCAGGGAAATTAAGTACCTTGAATAAGAATTACAACAACCGGCAATACGCAATGTGGTGTTGCTTTAGTAGATGTCACTTAAGAAGGAAAGAAAAAATATAAAATAAATTAAAAATAAAATAAAAAGCAAAAAGATAAAAAGGAAAAAATAAAAGGGAAAAAATAGAGAATATCTTAGAACGGAATGCTTTGGTAAGCCTTGAAAAAAATCACACACATACATATATATATATATATATATATATATATATATATATATATATATATATATATATATATATATATATATATATATATATATAATCCAGGTCAAACATCCACAGGGTAGTAATCGAAAGAATTTCAACCGGGTTTATAAAAAGTTCTCAATATCAAATAGAGCTTTTATATATGATTATTTTTATTTACACAGACATGTACAAAATCTGCGACACTGGGATGTCGATGGTATCGATCAACAGCTATTATAAACTGAGGTATGGGAACGGTAACTTAGCGGATGTGACGTTGAACGATGGATGAGAGAGTGCGAAATTAGTTTGAACGAAGATATGCACTTCTAACCTGGTCCTCTCTCCGCACCTCCCATCCGTGTCACGTTATCGTACTTATGAAGAAAACAGCTGAATAAACTATATCTTCTTCCATTAAAACTGTGTTTTTCAGTCATCATCATCTATGGTTGTTGTGCTGACGTTTGATTCCAGTCTAAGTAATGTGTATTCCATTAATACTATCAAAGAAACAACCTAAAAACTGATGTAAAACAGCCATTCATGTATTCCGTATGATCTTCGTTCCAAATTACTGACCAGTAGGTAGAAAATAGAGAGAGGGGTGACGCAGATAGCGAGACAGAGATGGAAATTACTAATTAGTTATATCTTGGCAGCCCATGTGATTACACGTTTTATGTTTTCGTGTGTTTCCAAACGGATCCTATTTACTATCACCCTCTCTCCTTGAATCATGTGACGTCATATCCATCTAATAAATTCCCACAGCTTAAGTAATTTTCTAACCGGTGCAGTAATTTGATATCTGCTTGCCCCAACAGCAGTTCGATTTCAAGCTATTCTCAACTAACTAAATCCTATATTAGAGGAAACACCCGTTCAATATCTAACCACGTGAGCTTCCCCTCGCCTGCTAGCCAGAGGTGCGAACGGAGACAGAATTTGGAGAAATAAACGTGTCCCAACCCAGTAGACCTAACTGCCAAAGAGTTTTTTCGCCACGTCTAACTTTGTACTTCTTGTCCGTAACGTTATCTCCTGACAACAAACTCTAACTCAATGTAAAGGGAGTACAGCATTGCACTTGGGTCTATACGCTCAATATGCGCTGAGATTACTTTGAAGAAATCGGGAATTTAACGTGAGTCGTCAGTTTTACCAAAAAGACTGATTCACACCGCGAAGTGAAACGGGTCTTTTGTTTCAATGTATTGACATTTGAATCCGGATTTTTTGTTAGCCAATCTGAAAGATTTCATTCTTTTATACGTCACGTCCGCATGGCGAAGAACAAAAGCCTTTGTTGTGAGGAAATTCAAAAACGACGAATGAAGGTCAATAATAATATAATTATGGCACAATGAACCACGGCCACAACCATTACTAATACTATTACGAGGAAGAAGAAGAAGAAGAAGAAGAAGAAGAAGAAGAAGAAGAAGAAGAAGAAGAAGAAGAAGAAGAAGAAGAAGAAGAATAGAGAGAGGAAGAAGAAGAAGAATAGAGAGAAGAAGAAGAAGAAGAAGAAGAAGAAGAAGAAGAGAGAAGAAGAATAGAGAGGGGAAGAAGAAAAAGAAGAAGAAGAAGAAGAAGAAGAAGAAGAAGAAGAAGAAGAAGAATAGAGAGAGGAAGAAGAAGAAGAATAGAGAGAAGAAGAAGAAGAAGAAGAAGAAGAAGAAGAAGAAGAAGAAGAAGAAGAAGAAGAAGAAGAAGAAGAAGAAGAAGAATAGAGAGGGGAAGAAGAAAAAGAAGAAGAAGAAGAAGAAGAAGAAGAAGAAGAAGAATAGAGAGGGGAAGAAGAAGAAGAAGAAGAAGAAGAAGAATAATAGAGAGAGGAAGAAGAAGAAGAAGAAGAAGAAGAAGAAGAAGAAGAAGAAGAAGAATAGAGAGAGGAAGAAGAAGAGAGAGGGAAGAAGAAGAAGAAGAAGAAGAAGAAGAAGAAGAAGAAGAAGAAGAAGAAGAAGAATAGAGAGAAGAAGAAGAAGAAGAAGAAGAAGAAGAAGAAGAAGAAGAAGAAGAAGAAGAAGAAGAAGAAGAAGAGAGAAGGAAAGAAGAATAGAGAGGGGAAGAAGAAGAAGAAGAAGAAGAAGAAGAAGAAGAAGAAGAATGGAGAGGGGAAGAAGAAGAATAGAGAGAAGAAGAAGAAGAAGAAGAAGAAGAAGAAGAAGAAGAAGAAGAAGAAGAAGAAGAAGAAGAAGAAGAAGAAGAAGACGAACAAGAAGAAGAAGAAGAATAGAGAGGGGAAGAAGAAGAAGAAGAAGAAGAAGAAGAAGAAGAAGAAGAAGAAGAAGAAGAAGAAGAAGAAGAAGAAGAAGAAGAAGAAGAAGAAGAATGGAGAGGGGAGAAGAAAAAGAAGAAGAAGAAGAAAAAGAAGAATAGAGAGGGGGAGAAGAAGAAAATGAAGAAGAAGAAAAAGAAAAGGAAGAAGAAAAGGAAGAAGTTGAAGAATGAGGAAGGGTACAAGAAGAATAGAGAGGAGGAAAAGAAACAGAAGAATATTATATTAATGTAATGGAGATGTTGCATCTGTCATAGATATTTTGAAGAAGAAGAAGAAGAAGAAGAAGAAGAAGGAGAACAACAACAACAACAACAACAACAACAAGGGCAACTAGGAGAAGAAGAGGAAGAAGAAAAATAAGATACGAAAAACAAGGTTAAGAAGATGAAAGAGAAGGAGAAAAAGAAGCTGAAAGAGACAAGAAAAAAGAAAAAAGAAGAACAAAAAAGATGAAGAATGAAAGAGGAGGAGAAATAAAAATAAAATGAAAGAGAAAACAAAAAGATGGCGTTGAAAGAAAAGGAAGATGAGCCGGAAAAGAAGGAGAAGGAGTAAAACTAAAGAAGCACAATACGAACAAACTGAAAAGAAAGAAAAGAAAAAAGGTGAGGGGGATTAGAAGAATCAGAAGAAAGAGATATTATTTATGTAATGGAGATGTTTTGTCTGCTATGAATATTTTGAAATATCAAATATTGTAACAATTTTCCTATTTCAATTATACTATTGTTAATATCAACTAATATTCAATCGCAAAAATATTGGTATTAAGACAACAAAAGCCATTAATACGATGTCATGCAATCTCTCTTCCGCGCTCCATCTCTCTCTCTCTCTCTCTCTCTCTCTCTCTCTCTCTCTCTCTCTCTCTCTCTCTCTCTCGGTCTTTGGAATAACATGTATTTCCTATTACTATTTAAAAAAACTACTTCTCTGATGATCAGCGATGCTAAACTAAAGTCTGTATATTTCTCTTGACTTTGCTGTGAAACGCGCGTAAGATTTTTAAAAAGGTATTACATTTCGTAAATAAAAATTTAAATAAAATTTTTTTAAATTGTTTGTGAGACGAAGAACTACAGGTATTCGCCGAATTATGAAAATTAAGAGATTGAAAAAACAAATGAAAATTATGATTTTGGATTGAATTTTATTATGGTATTTGGAATGCAACTATAAATATATATGCTCTGAAGTTTGTAATGCAACCTCATTGAGCTTGCAATTTGAAATATTTTCGGATATTATAAATAGTAAATACTGAAATACATATTTATATATGAACTCACAAATATATATATATATATATATATATATATATATATATATATATATATATATATATATATATATATATATTAGTACTTCATGTATTTAGCCTGACGATTCCCCCCGGGGATGAAACACGGTAGCCTCTGTGTAGCTTGATTGCCATATATATTTTCATTGCTTACTATATATATATATATATATATATATATATATATATATATATATATATAGCACTAGATAAACTGAAAGAATAAAATAAAGTGCGAATAAAATTTTATTAGAATTCAATGTTCAAGCAAAGTACTTTAAAGTCCTTAACTCATGAGTTTTCAAAGAAAATCTTCCTCTCAGAGGACCATTACCGCAATGACATTACTGCAGGTAATACAATTAAACTTTGAAAATATATTAAAAAATCTATATAAAAATACATAAAAGTATATAAAACATCAAATATATCTGCCCAAAACATACTTGTTTGTTAAACTTATACAGTTCATCCAAGTCATAAAGTTTAAAACAGCTTCAAGAAAGATATCAAAGAGGTTGATTAATTATTAAGCTTCAGTTTTATCCGGATGTTCACTAATTAAAGATATTGTTGTATTAACCTTATATATATATATATATATATATATATATATATATATATATATATATATATATATATATATATATATATATATATATATTATATATATATATATTATTATATAAATTCCCGAAACAGTTTTTCATGGTAAACAACTGATGATCCCTTAAAATAGTGTTAGAAACTAACTAATATAATAACTGTAAAAAATAAATTGGCTTACATGAGTGATTTTCCACTGGAAGACTTGAGACTATAAGTTTGTTTTTTTTTATATATATTTTTTTTATTATTTTTTTTTATATAGTTTTAATGGTTGAGAAACTTCCGAGACTATATATATATATATATATATATATATATATATATATATATATATATATATAGAGAGAGAGAGAGAGAGAGAGAGAGAGAGAGAGAGAGAGAAGAAAAAAGAGTGATAAATATGCGACGATTGTCCAAATTTATTTCAAATTTCAATTGTGCAATGCAAGGTGCATTCAGTAATAAACTAGTGTTTATTATTCTTTCCTTAAGCCAAGGCTTTTCAAAGATCAAGATCTTATCATCAGAGGAGAAATACAGATGGATAAGTTGGCTTTCGAAAAAAAATAAAGTTCAAATATTTGAAAAATATGAAAATTATTTTTAAAAGAATTTTTGTTAAAAAAAAGAATTTTTTTCACTGAACTTTTCTTTTCATTCACTGCGTTGTTTTAACAAAAATTCTTTTAAAAATAATTTTCATATTTTTCAAATATTTGAACTTTGTTTTTTTTCGAAAGCCAACTTATCCATCTGTATTTCTCCTCTGATGATAAGATCTCGATCTTTGAAAAGCCTTGGCTTAAGGAAAGAATAATAAACACTAGATATTATTAACTAATAATTTGAAAACTTTTCCGTTTTGAAATAAAGTTTATTAACTGATCGAAAATGGTCGTATCTACGGCCGAAATATCTCGGTGGAACTTTACAACATGAGTTTTTGAGTTTATTTTTGTTAGTTGTTGAATTGCTTATTCTTTATTCCATTTTTATTTTTACATATTGTCTGAAACATTGTTTCTTTTTTCCCATATATATATATATATATATATATATATATATATATATATATATATATATATATATGAGAAAGGTGTTTGAAGCCTAAGAATGCATTTTTTTTAAATAAATAGTAATTTATTTAAAGTAGTCCCAAATTCTACCTTCTACTAGCGATAAACATGTCGCTATGAAAAAAAAAATGTCTTGTACCACTGACGAAGACGTATTACGTCGAAAATTTGGGACTACTTTAAATAAATTACTATTTATTTAAAGAAAAATGCATTCTTAGGCTTTTAACATCTTTCTTACATTTCAATATTGAATGCTTTCTAAATGGGAGACCAACAAATCTTCTTATATATATATATATATATATATATATATATATATATATATATATATATATATATATATATATATATATATATATATATAATAGTCCAGGTAAAGTAAACATCTACAGGATAAAAATCCTAAGAATTTGTTCCGGGCTTATAAAGAATGCTCAATATCAAATAGAGTTTTATATATATGATTATGTTTATTTATAAAGACATGTACATAATGTGCAACACTGGCATGTCGATGTTATCGATCAACAGCTTTTAGAAACTTAGATCTCATCAGGCAGAATGAAAATCTGATCCTTCTCTTAGGTCATATTTGGAAAGGTTATTTCAAAATATGACCATAGGTGGAATTTCACATGGACAGAGTTTCTTTGCAATGGCTTCGCGACTGTGCAACACATTACCGCTGGATTGATTCTCTGCTATATACAACATAGTCGTCTTAAAATCGAACGTCAACAAATTCTTGTCAAATAAGTAAAAATAAGTTAATACCATTTATCAATGTTAGCATTGCTCTTTGCGATGTGAGACAAGAAGTTTCCAGTCGAGTAGAGATCACAAAGGCTCTATTGTGATGAAAGCCATCTCTTTCATGGACGTGAACCAACGGTCCAACGACTTAAGTCAAAGAGAGAGGCTCCCTCAGCCATGTCGAAACTCTAACATCATCTCAGAAAGAGACCAGACTACAGCTGTGGACCAGACAGCTAGATGCCCCCCTCATAACGACATGGGAATCCCTGCTTCTGAGGAACTCCCTTCCGGTTCAGAGGCACCCTGGCTCCGATGGAAAACACTAAACCGCCTGAGAACGGGAATTAGGCGATCAAAAGTTGCTATGAGTAGATGGTGACACAAAACTTATCCAACACCCGCGAACGTGGAGAAGAGGACCATACGATGCAACATTGCCTGCTCTGCCCTCTTACTGCCCAACCAGTGTAGCTTGAAAGATCTTGCCAAGTACAACATTATCGCAAAGGACTGCATAAAAATGTGGGGAACTGTCATATAATCACATGACACGCAAAGAAGAAGTTAGTACTCCCATAGTGTTCCTCATCTTTCGGCTGGAAAATCATTTCATCTCATTTAAACATATTCTTTAAGTGATCCTTTGATCAGTTCTGAGTAA
>OY744552.1:50042042-50044542 GCA_963556195.1 Sepiola atlantica
TAATAATAATAATAATAATAATAATAATAATAATAATAATAATAATAATAATAATAATAATAATAATAATAATAATAATAATAATAATAATAATAATAATAATAATAATAATAATAATAATAATAATAATAATAATAATAATAATAATAATAATAATAATAATAATAATAATAATAATAATAATAATAATAATAATAATAATAATAATAATAATAATAATAATAATAATAATAATAATAATAATAATAATAATAATAATAATAATAATAATAATAATAATAATAATAATAATAATAATAATAATAATAATAATAATAATAATAATAATAATAATAATAATAATAATAATAATAATAATAATAATAATAATAATAATAATAATAATAATAATAATAATAATAATAATAATAATAATAATAATAATAATAATAATAATAATAATAATAATAATAATAATAATAATAATAATAATAATAATAATAATAATAATAATAAATAATAATAATAATAATAATAATAATAATAATAATAATAATAATAATAATAATAATAATAATAATAATAATAATAATAATAATAATAATAATAATAATAATAATAATAATAATAATAATAATAATAATAATAATAATAATAATAATAATAATAATAATAATAATATAATAATAATAATAATAATAATAATAATAATAATAATAATAATAATAATAATAATAATAATAATAATAATAATAATAATAATAATAATAATATAATAATAATAATAATAATAATAATAATAATAATAAATAATAATAATAATATAATAATAATAATAATAATAATAATAATAATAATAATAATAATAATAATAATAATAATAATAATAATAATAATAATAATAATAATAATAATAATAATAATAATAATAATAATAATAATAATAATAATAATAATAATAATAATAATAATAATAATAATAATAATAATAATAATAATAATAATAATAATAATAATAATAATAATAATAATAATAATAATAATAATAATAATAATAATAATAATAATAATAATAATAATAATAATAATAATAATAATAATAATAATAATAATAATAATAATAATAATAATAATAATAATAATAATTAATAATAATAATAATAATAATAATAATAATAATAATAATAATAATAATAATAATAATAATAATAATAATAATAATAATAATAATAATAATAATAATAATAATAATAATAATAATAATAATAATAATAATAATAATAATAATAATAATAATAATAATAATAATAATAATAATAATAATAATAATAATAATAATAATAATAATAATAATAATAATAATAATAATAATAATAATAATAATAATAATAATAATAATAATAATAATAATAATAATAATAATAATAATAATAATAATAATAATAATAATAATAATAATAATAATAATAATAATAATAATAATAATAATAATAATAATAATAATAATAATAATAATAATAATAATAATAATAATAATAATATAATAATAATAATAATAATAATAATAATAATAATAATAATAATAATAATAATAATAATAATAATAATAATAATAATAATAATAATAATAATAATAATAATAATAATAATAATAATAATATAATAATAATAATAATAATAATAATAATAATAATAATAATAATAATAATAATAATAATAATAATAATAATAATAATAATAATAATAATAATAATAATAATAATAATAATAATAATAATAATAATAATAATAATAATAATAATAATAATAATAATAATAATAATAATAATAATAATAATAATAATAATAATAATAATAATAATAATAATAATAATAATAATAATAATAATAATAATAATAATAATAATAATAATAATAATAATAATAATAATAATAATAATAATAATAATAATAATAATAATAATAATAATAATAATAATAATAATAATAATAATAATAATAATAATAATAATAATAATAATAATAGGACCTTGGAGAGGCTTGTTGCCACTCGTGCCCCAGAGGGGACCAATGGCCCTTATCAGCGGGAAATCGGTGGTAGGTGGTTGTTGCGATACCGCAAGGTCATCAGCGGTGATGAACGAAAAGAGGTGGAGCATACTGGAAGTCTGAGGAGACTTGTTGTGACTCAGACTCCAGGGAATACCACAGGTTGTTGGCAGTGGGCGATCACTGACGATGACTAGTGTGATAACTGCTAGTGAGTAAATAATAATAATAATAATAATAATAATAATAATAATAATAATAATAATAATAATAATAATAATAATAATAATAATAATAATAATAATAATAATAATAATAATTAGAAGAAGAAAAGAAGTAAAAAGAAGAAAAACACTACCACATAAACCAAGAGAACTGACACTGTAAAAAATATTATAAACTGTCCCTGCACCCCCTACAAAAAAAGTGATGGCACCAGCCTCGACTGACATTACACAAAATAGTCGTGAAG
>OY744552.1:50049542-50084542 GCA_963556195.1 Sepiola atlantica
TCGGTTGTTATTATACAGGGTGGGCCAAAATAAGGGTCCTATCTTTAAATTTGAATAACTTCCATAAAATTAAAGTTAAACTCACCAAACTTTATGTGTGTGTAGACTGACCCTTCCGAGATTTTTTGAAATAAACAAAACAAATTTTAGCCGAAAAACACTTCTTAAAACTTACAAAAACTAAAGTATTGTTTTTTACACTGTTTTGAGTTTTTTAAGCAAAAATAATGTTTTCTAAATGAGGGTACGTTCCTTAGGGCTAATACGGCTCATGCTTGCTTCGGAAGGGTCCTTTACTTATTCTAAAAAAAAAAAAAAATCAATAAATAAAAAAGTTATGAATTTTTAAAAATAGGACCCTTATTTTTGCCCACCCTGTATAACGATTTTGTCGCCACCTGGACGACCTCATTGAGATAGCACTCGGTGACAGCTTGAACTTTATTTGAAACTTCCAAAATCTGTCCATCTTTTCCTGGCATGACACAACCGCACCTGGCAATAGATCTTTAACCTTTCCGATATCTCTGTTTTCTTCTGACATCACTGTTTAAGTGATTCTTGCAGGTGCATCCTTTTTTTTCTCGGAAGAAACTTATCTTTTGACAATCGATCATATGTTGCCTCTTCCTGTGCAGGTGTTTGTCTGGTTGTGAGTTTTTTTATTTTATTTTCAAATAACTTTATGGTCATCCGACAATTATCTTATCAACTGACAATCGCCAGGTGCATCTGTTTCATCAACAACTTCCGTGCACCGACTCGGATATGTAACATTACCTATTACTAGGTTATGTTTTAGGTCGAGTTTATAGCGTACCATATACTTTTTGGTTTGATTGTGTACAGCCAAGCGCTAACATCGCATGACAAATCGTCACCAAACTTGGTCAAACTTTACACTTATTTGATTTTGAGAATATCTAGGTCAAATGATGAGATCAAGGTCAAACTTTTTTCCGATAACTTCGCTTCTGTTTATTGTATGGACTCGCTCCTTTTTTAAAAAATTTTTTTTTAACATGATTCACCCCAAACAAGGCAGGCCGCCACTGTAGACGTAAGAGGCTACTGAGAAAAAAGAAAAGGGGAGAAGGTTTTGGGGTTCAGCTTAAATTGGGATCTGAGCAGCGAGATGTCTGTTTACATTAGTTTTAAATTTCTACATGTCAGTACTGTCGAGGAAACAGGGGGCAGGGAGGGAGTTCCAGAGGCCAGCAGCACGAGGAAAGAAGCTATTTGAGTAGAATGCTCTCCGGCATTTGGGGACCTCCACAGTGAATGAATGAGATTTAGTAGATTGTCGAGTTAGTCTAGTGAATTTACGTCGATGGGGCACCAGAGTAGCCAACTCATCGGAGCATAATCCATTGAAGTATTTGTAAAACAAACGTCCATATTGTAACCAATGGATCCCCTAATCTTATATGACCTTGATTTTAATATTTGACTTTGACCTCGAATTAATCGGTCATCGTCGAAATTATTACAGAATTTCAACTTCCGATTTTTGTATGGATGTAATGGTTTCGATAAAAGTAACCACCATCCAAAATTTAAGTCTAGGAATGACAGAAAATATTAAATGTTGTATCAGAACATATACTATACTTTGCTCTAAGCTAAAAGGCTGAATTTAAGCAAAAAAAAAATCAGCGGACACGGTCCTTTATTTGCACTTTTTCTCTTTGCTCCACAAATAAACAAAAAGTCATTGCAACTCTACCACTAACCCTAACTCGAACACTAATCAAACTCTAACCCTAACCCTAAACCCGAACTCTAATCCTAATCCTCATCCTAATCCTAATCCTAATCCTAATCCTAACCCTAACCCGAACACTAATCTAAACTCTAACCCTAACCCGAACCCTAACCCGAACCCTAACCCGAACCCGAACCCTAACCCTAATCCTAATCCTAATCCTAATCCTAATCCTAACACTAACCCTAACCCTAACCCTAACCCTGATCCTAATCCTAACCCTAACAATAATCCTAATCCTAATCCTTATCCTAACCCTAACCCGAACACTAATCTAAACTCTATCCCTAACCCGAACCCTAACCCTAACCCTAACCCTGATCCTAATCCTAACCCTAACCCTAAACCTAACACTAATCTAACTCTAAACCTAACCTTAACCCTAACCCTAACCCTAACAATAATCTAACCCTAACCCTAACCCTAACAATAATCTAACCCTAACCATAACCCCAGGTAGCAACAGACTCCCACAGAAGATGAATTAAAAAATTAAACAAAAACAATTTATCGGCCTCCGACCTCATTCCCACTCATCCCACACACAAAAAAAAATCTGAAATAATAAAAAAACATTAAAACAATCATTAACTATTTTTTCTTCTGGGAAATCAGGAAAATTTACACAAAAAATGGCTTGCCGCTTTAGCTTGTTAATTACGTATCATGAATCTACTTTGGTATGATATCTACACTTTGTTATGCGATCTACACCTTATATTGTCATCAACACGATATAAGTGAAAAGAAAACACTATTCCTGATTGGTTTTGAAATAATGTGTGGTTACCGAGCCTGGAACGTGAACCCTAACCCCTAACCCTAACCCTAACCCCTAACCCTAACCCCTAACCCCTAACCCCTAACCCTAACCCCTAGCCCTAACCCTAACCCTAACCCCTAACCCTAACCCTAACCCTAACCCCAACCCTAACCATAACCATAACCCTAAACCCTAACCCTAACCCTAACCCCTAACCCTAACCCTAACCCTAACCCGTAACCCGTAACCCTAACCCTAACTCTAACCCTAACCCCTAACCCTAGCCCTAACCCCTAACGTCCAAAAAAAAGACCGTGAGACAATTAAGCCAATGGGAGATGACAGAGGCTAAATAGTTAACGATTCGGACTGACAACCTGGGTGTGCCAAGTTCGAATCCAGTTCGTTCCACAGAAACACTTTCACTTTGGGTGTTGGCAACCTTCACGTGGTCCCTCCCGTAAGTACCCTATGTCTATCTAGAAAGAATTCCAACTAGAAATATATCGGTAAACCAAAGTCAACAATAGAACCATCTGATTCATATGAAATGAATGAATGTATGATTTCAGCCAATTATTCGACGAGAAGTCGCTGAAGACTCAGTAATCTATTCCGACAAATTTTCAATTTTCGTGATTTTCTCATAAATCGTCAGCAAATTTCGTCGCTCCCAACACCGGGAATTAAAAGGTCATGACTCGTATATTGAAACAAAAAAATGAGAGGTGTACGATGTAGATATGTTTTCCTTGTAGATATCAAGCCAAAGTAGCACCAAAAATGGCTTGTTCTATTCGCCGAGCGTTCGGATAGCTACGTACGTCACGACTCGGGAATCTCAGTTAGTACTGAAATTTTTTTAAGGAGTATTCTGCTTAGAACCGTATTTTCTCAAAACAATCACCATGCTCATCTCACCATTATAATTCTTGTCAAACCTTTCTCTTATCTATCCAGCAGACTTTTGTGTTACGGGACGGATATATATTTAAAAATAAATACACATTGCGCTTTATTATAGAGTGGAGTGTTATTAAAAAGCGTTATCAATTTTGTGACTATTTAAAAATTGTTAATGATATAATATGGTACCACTACGCATAAAAATGTTGATATTTTCTGTAACCCTCACCAGACAACGCCTGTCTCGACATTTTAGCACAACTTCAAAATAGAACTTATGAATTTCATCAGCTTATTATTATTCTTGTCAAACCTGAGCGGTCAGAAGTTTTTTAATCTCTTGTGATGTCTTCCATACGTTCCCCGAAATCTAATTACTTAAAGTGATCGGTAGGATGCATAAGTACTAATAGTATTACTTTAGATCAGGATCATGTTAGATAGTAATACGAGAGACGTGTGTCTGTGTGTCTGTGTTACATAACAACACCCGCAAGCTTTAGTGGAGATAATGATTGACGGAATAGGGTTCAAGGGATTGACCTCAGCGAGTGAACGGAGGGAGTTAGGGTATCATATATTTCCCGGAGAAATGGGATGATCTACCTCTTTCCAGTAAAGGAGAATGATTGGCGGAATAGGGTTCAAGAGATTGACTTCAGCAAGTGAACGGAGAGAGTGAGGGTATCATGTGTTTCCCGGAGAAAAGGAATGCTCTACCTTTTTCCAGCAAAAGAGGATGATTGACGGAATAGGGTTCAAGAGATTGACTTCAGCGAGTGAGCGGAAAGAGTGAGGTTATCATGTGTTTCCAGAAGAAAGGGAATGCTCTACCTTTTTCCAGCAAGAGAGAATTATTGATAGAATAGGGTTTAAGGGATTGAATTACGAATTACTTGAGACTTCTACCCGGTCATGGCTGACGGAACGAGGAAAATCTACCCCCGTGGATTAAATAAAGTTTGAACTTCCGTATAAATTCCCTAGTTCGACATAAAGATTCGCCAGTTCGACAAGACACACACGAAGAAGGTCGGCGGTTATATCGGCTGACACGTTGTGAGAATAACATCCAAGATGAGAACAGTAGTCTGAAGAATCCAAATAATACAAATTATCAATCCTCATCCCAAACATTCATAACATAATATCAAATAGGTAAAAGAAGCACCTAAACAAAGTCGGAGGTTACATCGGCCGAAACGTTGTGAAAATAACATCCAAGATGAGAACAGTAGTCTGAAGAATCCAAATAATACAAATTATAAATCCTCATCCCATAACATAATATCAAATAGGTAAAAGAAGCACCTAAACAAAGTCGGGGGTTACATCGGCCGAAACGTTGTGAGAATAACATCCAAGATGAGAACAGTAGTCTGAAGAATCCAAATAATACAAATTATCAATCCTCATTTCAAAAATTCATAACATAATATCAAATAGGTAAAAGAAGCACCTGAACAAGGTCGGAGGTTACATCGGCCGAAACGTTGTGAGAATAACATCCAAGATGAGAACAGTAGTCTGAAGAATCCAAATAATACAAATTATCAATCCTCATCCCAAAAATTCATAACATAATATCAAATAGGTAAAAGAAGCACCTGAAGAAGGTCGGAGGTTACATCGGGCGAAACGTTGTGAAAATAACATCCAAGATGAGAACAGTAGTCTGAAGAATCCAAATAATACAAATTATCAATCCTCATCCCATAACATAATATCAAATAGGTAAAAGAAGCACCTAAACAAAGTCGGAGGTTACATCGGCCGAAACGTTGTGAAAATAACATCCAAGATGAGAACAGTAGTCTGAAGAATCCAAATAATACAAATTATCAATCCTCATCCCATAACATAATATCAAATAGGTAAAAGAAGCACCTAAACAAAGTCGGGGGTTACATCGGCCGAAACGTTGTGAAAATAACATCCAAGATGAGAACAGTAGTCTGAAGAATCCAAATAATACAAATTATCAATCCTCATCCCAAAAATTCATAACATAATATCAAATAGGTAAAAGAAGCACCTAAACAAAGTCGGAGGTTACATCGGCCGAAACGTTGTGAAAATAACATCCAAGATGAGAACAGTAGTCTGAAGAATCCAAATAATACAAATTATCAATCCTCATCCCATAACATAATATCAAATAGGTAAAAGAAGCACCTAAACAAAGTCGGAGGTTACATCGGCCGAAACGTTGTGAAAATAACATCCAAGATGAGAACAGTAGTCTGAAGAATCCAAATAATACAAATTATCAATCCTCATCCCAAAAATTCATAACATAATATCAAATAGGTAAAAGAAGCACCTAAACAAAGTCGGAGGTTACATCGGCCGAAACGTTGTGAAAATAACATCCAAGATGAGAACAGTAGTCTGAAGAATCCAAATAATACAAATTATCAATCCTCATCCCATAACATAATATCAAATAGGTAAAAGAAGCACCTAAACAAAGTCGGAGGTTACATCGGCCGAAACGTTGTGAGAATAACTTCCCAGATGAGAACACAAGTTGAAACTATCCAAATAATACACAAATAATTTACTTTCTACTGTCGAGCAATGCCGGGTAGCCTTGCTAGTACATAATATATCCAATTACCATTGGGTTGTATCGTGTCATATAATTGGATCCTATGTATACAGTAATGATTCACAGAAATGGATTATGTTCGCTTGTAATTGATTTTATATCAGTATGCCTTTGAAATATTTATTCCTTCCATACATTGCGAATATGTTTCTAGGCAATGACTGCATCTTCAAACATAACCCTCCTTTCATCTCACGTCCCAAATCAACAGGTACGCGTAAAACGTGTGTGAGTTCTTCTGCTACTTAATTGGCCTGAAAATAGCTCATATACAAATTCAATACAAAAAAAAAGTAAGTGTTAGGGAATAGGTTTATAAACAGTCCAATATCTAAAGAAATCTGCTGGGAAATACGAAAGCTATCCAAAAATAAACAACAAAAAACAAGATATTCGAGTTTACTCAACCGTAGCTGTGAGTTATAATCCGGAGCGTGTTAAATGGTAGTTTTTTTTTCTTTTTCAATTATATATAATATATATATAATATTTATAAATAAATATTAAATTATTAATACCTACAGACGCTAGCGTTTCAAGCTTATTGCTCTCATCAGTGCAGGAAAGTAACAATTTCAGACGGTCGGGAGGCGCGAACCCGGTTTACAGAGTCAGCCTAGAATCTGCAAACAGTCGCCATATCCACTCGGCCAACGGAAACTGTCACGTAATTAAGTGAAATTAAGATCTATATGTACCTAGAAGCGGGCATAAATAGAAGACTAGTCGAGAGTGTTCGCCGAACGTATTCGGAACTTTGCATTAGAGCTTTTGACAGTCTATTTTTAACATCCCCGAGAGTGCTCAACTTTAATTTCTTAAAGGGGCTTAGTATAATATTTATAAATAAATATTAAATTATTAATTAATAAATATATATATATATATATATATATATATATATATATATATATATATATATATATATATATATAAAGTGGTGTACTAAAAGCCAACTTTTAGGAAAGGTAAAACCTATTGTGAAGAGTATACAGCTCAATATCCAGGATAGAGCAGGTAGATATGAAGAAGAATGGAAAGGAATTTGTTTCAAAGTTTAATTTTCCCACATCCATAAAGCACTAGCGTCCCGTAACAGCATATTTTATTTCAACCCATATCTATAACCACCTTGGGGGTTTCCATTCCGGATATCCTTTTGAGGTCTAATTTACTTTTTCCTTATTCTAATACTCACTCTCGAGCTCCAATTTTATCGACTTTTCCTTCATTTTATTATTATTTTTTTATCGGTCAATCCATAATTTTCCTTGCGAGCCTGAGACTAATTTTATTATCTCTTTTTCATTTTTTATTTTCTTATTTCTATTTTTAATTCTATTTTTATTTTTACTTTTTTAATTTTTCAATTTTTAATTTTTATTCTTACTATTTATTTTTCTAGCTCTACCCTTCAAATATATTTTGCCTCATTGTTTATAAGTAAGGTCATCTGATTAAACAACTAAACCACGAACTCTGTACATAGACACATACTGGTATTTTAACTCTCCCTCCCAGCACTCGTTGACTTACCCCACTCCATTCTTTCCCTTTTCTAGATGAACCCTAATTCGCGCTAACATCCAATTTCAACTTTATGCGACTCATCCCCCACAATCACACTCTTAGTTTTAACCGCACTCATTCACCGCACCCGTTCCCTTTCTCCTCCTTCGCACCCGTTCCTCTCTCCTCCTCCACACCCCTTACTCGTTTCCTCCCTGCCTACTGGTCGCATAAGAGTTTCTGCCTTTCTTCATTTCAAGTCGGCTTTCTCAACGGGCTAGCTTTAAAATATTTTCGCTGCCTTTTTCCCCATTTTAAAACACTTTCCTTGATATCTCAGCCCAGGAAGTATTTTTAATGGCGAATATTTTCCACCTCACTCTTTACTGAGCCTGCCTGCATCCACGAGCGTACCTCTTATTGGACTTTTTACCCTTTGGATTTTCTATTTTCGCCGCACCTGAAGTTGTGGCTTCTTGGAATTTAACTTTGAATCCTCTCTCACAACCTCTCGTGCCTTTTAACGACCTACCTATCTACATCTCATTCTCTCCGCTGGACTTTTCGACACCGGACTTTTTAGCAATCGGACATTTGCTTGCATTCGGGCAGAGTTTTGCCCTGTGTTTCTTTCCCTACAACTTTTATTTTATTTTTTCAAATTTTAAATCTTGGCCTTTGCCAATTTATCTATCCCAGCGACTTCCTCTGTTGATAAGATTTTGATCTTTGAAAAGCCTGGCTTAAGGAAAATTTAACTTGAATAAATTGCCTTTTTGCGGAATATACCTTGCTCTGAGCAATTGAATTGAATTTTGATTTGGCTTTTGCTTCTCTAATTCCTTTCCATTCTTCTTCATATATATATATATATATATATATATATATATATATATATATATATATTAGTATTTCATGTATCCACATAAAAAATTTATAAGGAGATATAATTTTTGATGTATCAATTTTCAGTATTTACTTCAACAGTGCTCGATACCTAAGTAGAGCTAGGTAGTAAGCTACGAAAATATTTATGGCAATTAAGCTACACAGAGGCTCCTGCGTTTAATCCCCGGGGGAATCTTCAGGCTAAAATGCATGGAGTTATTTTTGCCGGGTGTTTTTATATACACGGCTAGCTAGTGAACCAATCAGATCATTTGTTGTTCTCTCAGCCAATCGTTGGGCTTCCCGCGAACAAAGGTATTGTTGGTGTTACTTCCTATATCCTGTTCTATTGTTTTGTTTTCCATAGATTTGCCTATATCCTGTTTCCTTTGTTGTGTCAATATAATGGGTGAATATATTTTAACACGTGCTTCCTTGTATTTTTATTTTAGGTTTTAATTTTTTAGTTTTGTTTTTTGACTTATTCATTTATTTATCGTTAGCCTAGGGTAAATTTATTTCTGTGTAAGCAGCTGTTTGCTATCTCACTTCTACAGTTTAATAGATTTCGGGAATCTTTAAAATTTAGGATTTACAATTTTTACATTTAGGCATAATCTACACGGGTCGTCTAAATTTCTACATGTACTTGCGTGTCGTATTATTTTCCATTCAGTTATTGGTGAGCGTCCATTGTCTTTGAGCTAGTGCTGTTTTTATTCGACGTTCTCTGTTTTTAAATGTGCTTTTGTGGTCATAATATCTGGTTTTAAAATCTAGGGAGGTCATACCCACGTAGTATTTCTTGATAGCAAATAGCTAGCTCTCGTTTCACATTTATTATATATATATAGTCATCCACATACAGCTTGTTTCGCTGTTTCACAGCTCATCAGTGCGGCTAGACCAGTTAGTGTCTCAAGCCGGGATCGAAACGCAACCGTCTAGCTTACAGTCGGCGATGCTAACCCCTACGCCATCATGCGACACTGACTGAATGTAAGTGATATCTCAATGTAACGAAATGTAAACATTGCAAATGCCTGAGCTCGAAATTAGTTTTACCTAATGAGCATTTATATATATATATATATATATATATATATATATATATATATATATATATATATATATATATATATATATATATATATATATATATATATATATATATATTGTTTTCTTTTGGGTATTACTGGCGACGAATACCAATTACACAGTTGATCCCAAAACATAAAGTGTCGACACTAAATTTATTTTTAGATGCGTTGCTTCTAGAAGTATTCCCCCTCCAACTCAAACCGGAAGCGATCGCCATCATTCACGATTGGCTCGCGGGAACCAACAACCTTGGCCTTCGTCCAGAAAACGAAAGTATATTCCAAGAGGACTAAAAAGGGATAAAACACGACGAATTAATCTAAAATAAAATGTTAAGGCAAGAAACTAAATTGGTTCTGCGATAAAAGCGAGAAAAGTGAACATTAAGGAATAATTCGAAGAAAAGTCTTATTTAACTTGTAAAGAATTCGTTTGGCATTGTTTAATGCCGACGCAACATTCCTATTGTTTATTGTATATGAAATAGTGTAGTATAGTTAACAACGAAAAAATATAAGACAGAAACAAATATACATAAAATAACTGTTACCAAACGCCGGAAAAATTAGTATTAGTTTTAAACTTTTGGGACTTTTGTTGTTTCAAAGGTTGTGTCGTTAGTTTTTGCTTTTTTTTCAGGCTTTTAAGTTTAAATAAAAGATTAAATAAAAAATTACACAAATCCGATTGGAAACCACACCCGGACTTAGTGTTAGTGGTACCGTAAACCTACTTTTTTCATTTAAAAAAATATATTTTACGCCTAAAATAAGCGACTACCTAAAAAAAAAAGAAACATTCGACCGCCATTTTGTTTGACAAAATCGGTTAAGTGAAAGTAGTGTAAAAAAAATTGGCATAACAAAACTTACAAACAGTTTCAGAAGTTTAAAACTATGCAGGTCGGTAGAATATTATTATTTTTTTATCGTTTGATAACAGTAATTTGTTGGATCATTTGTTTTGTTGTTTTTATTTTTTGTACCTTTTTTCTTCTTAACTATTCAGCACAATCGCTTTAATTTTTATTAATGTTATTTTTTTCCGATCTTTGGAATAGAGGCCGCGTCGTATTTTGTTGTTGTTTAAAAAAAAAAATTTAAAAAGAGAAAAAGAAAGAAAAAAAACTGAGGAACATCGTAACAAAAAAAAAGATTTTGTATCGCAATAACTTTTTGTTTTCCTCAATTTTTTTAACTAATTAATTTTTTTTAACTAATTAATTTTTTTTTAACTAATTATTTTTTTTTAACTAATTATTTTTTTTTAACTAATTAATTTTTTTTTAACTAATTAATTTTTTTTAACTAATTAATTTTTTTTAACTAATTAATTTTTTTTTAACTAATTAATTATCGCGATTGTGCAGTATAGTTAACAAGAAAAAAGGGGTGAAGTAAAAAAAGAGACAACAAATAACGGTTACCAAACACAAGAAAAATTACTTTTCTACTTATCTATATAACGTTCACGTGTGTTTACTGATTGTAATATGTATTAGCCATGCATTTGTTAGCGTCACTTTTACTTAGCCAAGTCAGCGTGCTTTCCAAGATGGTCGACAATATTGCCGGGGCTTGTTCGCATATTTCAGGCTTAAAAGATTTTTTTAAAGCTTACCTCAATCCAACTGGAAACCACCTCCGGACTTAGGGTTAGTGATACTGTGAGCCTAATTTATTATTATTATTATTATTATTATTATTATTATTCATAGTAGTCTCAACTTTTGGATGTTTTTAGTTGGGGTTTTGTTTTTGTTTTGTTTTTTTGAACATCAAATAAATTCCCTTGACCTTAAACATTCAAACTGTACCTTAACACTTTCGCCGTTCCTAACAGGCAAGCCTTTTGCAGAATGGGAAAAGAAATTATCTCGTCAATCTGTTTAAGCCATTTATGGTGGCTTTTCGTTATGGTTCCAAGCGTTCCAATTACAACGGGAATCACCTTTACTTCTTTACATTTCCATAGTCTAACTAATTCTCATTTTAGATCTTGATTTTTTTTTCGTGTTCTTTCTCCTGCACTCTGGTATCGAAGGGGCAGGCTATATCAATTATTATTATTATTATTATTATTATTATTATTATTATTTTACGCCTGAAATAAGCGACCACTTAAAAAAAAACTCGACCGCCATTTTGTTTGACGAAATTGGTTAAGTGAAAGTTATGTTACACATTTTGAAATAACAAAACTTACAAGCAGTTTCAGAAGTTTAAAACTATGGAGGTCGATAGAATATTAATTTTTCATCGTTTCATCAAAGTTATTCGTTGGATATTTGTTTTTTTTTTGTTTTCTGGTTTGTTTGTTTTTTGTTTTTATTTTTTCACACCTTTTTTTTCTTAACTATTCAGCACAATCGCCTTAATTTTTATCAATGTTATTTCTTTTTTCGGTCATTCAGAATAGAGGCCGCGTCGTATTTTGTTGATTTTAAGCCTCCTTAAACAGGTCGATAGAATATTACATTTTCTATCGTTTGGTAACAGTAATTTTTTTGTATATTTGGAGGGCATAAGAATACCCTTAACCATAGTATATGTCTGTGAACTTAAAATATGAATGCAATTATCCCCAAGGTATACATATATTCCCGTGCTGACATATTTATATATTTATATATTTATATATCACTATCTCTCTCTCTCTATATATATATATATATATATATATATATATATATATATATATATATATATATATATATATATATATATATATATTAATATATGTATTACAAATGATCAGAAAACATTTATATATTTATATATCAACATCTCCCTATATATATATAAAGTTAAATATATATATATATATATATATATATATATATATATATATAAAGTTAAATATATATATATATATATATATATATATATATATATATATATAATATATATATATATATTAATATATGTATTACAAATGATCAGAAAACATTTATATATTTCTTTATCAATAACCATCTATATATATATATATATATATATATATATATATATATATATATATATATATATATATATATATATATATATATAACTTTAAATATGTGTAAATGTTTCAAATCTATTCATCTATCGATATATATATACATTGGAAATGAAAAAGGAAAACCAAAAAAAAGGTTTTTTTTTAAACCTAGAGATATTTTTTTTATATATTCATCAACGTTTCGTCTTTATTTGTAAGACTTCCTCAGGATGATAATTTTAAGAAAAATGTCATGCAAGTACGTGAGAATATTGGCTTGACATGATGGGTTGATGAGAAAAAAAATGACTTCACCAAGCCCGGACCTCGGTCCATGTGCACCCAGCAGTGGCTACTACTTTTTCTCATCAACCCATCATGTCAACCCAATATTTCCACGTACTTGCATCACATTTTTCTTAAAATTATCATCCTGAAGAAGTCTTACAAATAAAGACGAAACGTTGAAGAACACATAAAAAAACATCCTTTTTGTTTTCCTTTTTCATTTCCCATTACGTCGGATTACCTTCATCCTTCCTTTCTCATATATATATATGATGGACTCTCGATTTCGACGTATGAGTGCCCCGCCTGGGGCTGCCCGCGCGTGAATTTGTAATTGCAAGGGTTGCGCAATTCCCAACAACCGCTCTCCTGAGTCGGCATTGCTTGATTTCAATGGCAAGTAGTAATACAAGACGACTGGAAACAATGCCGAGATAAGCAGAGAGCACATACAGCACCTGGTCACCCATTTAGTACTGGCCAGGCTCGACACCGCTTAACTTCGGTGATCTAACGGGAACCGGTGTGTCAACGTGATTGTGCCGTACGTATATATATATATATATATATATATATATATATATATATATATATATATATATATATATATATATATATATATATATATATATATATATATATATATATATATATATATATATATATATGTGTGTGTGTGTGTGTTCTGATCATCTGTAATATATATGTATATATATATATATATATATATTACAGATGATCAGAACAACATTGGTACCGTTAGTTTCAAATCAAAATAAAGGGGATCTGTAATCGGTCTCCTTAACGGACATTTTTTAGCCTATGTATATATCTGTTTCCCCATGCGTTGTGTGACTCTCTGACGATGTTTCTCTCCCACTTATCTTACATAGACACATAATATACATATATATGAAAAATATTTGTTGTTGTTTATTATCTACGGACGTATACGTTTCGTCTCTTTTCTATCAAGACTCTTCAGCGTAGAAGTATGACTATTCACTACCGGTCACTCGGTTCGAAACCCTGGATTATAAGTATTTTTCAACTTCAATCCAACGTCTTAAACCTCGCGGCCAATATCCGAACAGCTGATAAACTGTGGTAGTTTAAATACATTTATAAGCGGCGATGAGCGACACAGGCATTCTACTTATATTAAGGAATGATGCATTATAAAGCAAATGACGTCACGCTGTATTTGCACTACTACTAAAGTGCTCTACTAATTATTAAGGAGCGACAAATATGAAAAATATTTGTTGTTGTTTATTATCTACGGACGTATACGTTTCGTCTCTTTTCAATCAAGACTCTTCAGCGTAGAAGTATGACTATTCACTACCGGTCACTATAGAGAGAGAGAGAGAGAGAGAGAGAGAGAGAGAGAGAGAGAGAGAGAGAGAGAGATAGAGAAAGAGAAAGAGAGAGAGAGAGAAAATTATCCGACGTAACAGAAAATGAAAAAGGGAAGCCAAAAACTATATTATTTATGTATTCATCAACGTTTCGTCTTTATTGTGTGACTTCCTCAGGATTACGAAAAATGCAGAAAAAGTAATCATACACTGATCAAATTCGGGCCGATCAAATTTGATCAGTGTATGATTACTTTTTCTGCGTTCTTCTTCATCCTGGGGAAGTCTCACAATAAAGACGAAACGTTGATGAATACATATAGTGCTTGCTTTTCTTGTTCATTATATATATATATATATATATATATATATATATATATATATATATATATATATATATATATATATATATATATATATATATATATTATTTCATATACCAACATAGCCTGACGATTCTTTACGCGGATGAAACGCGGGAGACCTTGTGTAGATTGATTACCATAAATATATTTTCATAACTTACTATATATATATATATATATATATATATATATATATATATATATATATATATATATATATTTATATATATATACATAGAGAGAGAGAGAAACATAGTTATCCACAGACACGTGCTCCGCCGTTATTGTGGCTCATACGCGTGGCTGACTATGACTTGTCTCGAACCCCGGTCACTGGGGCTGTGACCGAGTTCGCTAACCGTCACGCTAAATTATATTTATATAATAAAGAAGAAATAATATATGTGTGGGGCGGGGAGGGGGTATTTATCCGCCAAATATATAACATAATAAAGAAGAAAGAAACGCTTGTGAAAGTGATGGAGGAGTTTGGGGAAAGAGGATATTTAATAAGTGCGAGATTTTCAGCGAAGTGTGAGGGGGTGGGGCTGGATGGGAAGGCTCTCTGTGGGAAAACGTCCATTATAACCACTTTGGTTTGCCTTACTCAAGTCAAAAAACTTTCCCAAGATGTGTGGCTTCTGATGCTATCCAACTTTAACAGAGGACAGACTATCAATAGAAAAGAAGACAAAAAACTCGTTATTTCATTAATACCAAAAAAGTCAAATAAGAACAAAATGGATTCAGCCTTAAGATGCGTCCGTTCAATCTGCTTAGCGATGGCAATTCTATTTACAAATCTAAGCGTGACAGACCGACGAAATGCTATTTTAAATTTAAGCGTGACAGACCGACGAAATGCTATTTTAAATTAAAGCGTGACAGACTAGGTAAGTTCTATTTTAAATTTAAGCGTAGCAGACCGACGTAAATGATATTTCAAACTTAAGCTTGACAGACCACTGAAATTCTATTTTAAATTTAAGCTTGACAGACTAGGTAAATTCTATTCTAAATTTAAGTGTGGCAGAGCGACGTAAATGATATTTCAAACTTAAGCTTGACAGACCACGGAAATTCTATTTGAGATTTAAGCGTGACACACCTACGAAAATGCTATTTGAAACTTAAGCGTGACACACCTAAGAAAATGCTATTTGAGACTTAAGCGTGACACACCTACAAAAATGCTATTTGAGACTTAAGCGTGACACACCTACGAAAATGCTATTTGAAAACTTAAGCGTGACACACCTACGAAAATGCTATTTGAGACTTAAGCGTGACACACCTAAGTAAATGCTATTTTAAAACTTAAGCGTGACACACCTACGAAAATGCTATTTGAAACTTTAGCGTGACACACCTACGAAAATGCTATTTGAGACTTAAGCGTGACACACCTACAAAAATGCTATTTGAGACTTAAGCGTGACACACCTACGAAAATGCTATTTGAAAACTTAAGCGTGACACACCTACGAAAATGCTATTTGAGACTTAAGCGTGACACACCTACGAAAATGCTATTTTAAAACTTAAGCGTGACACACCTACGAAAATGCTATTTGAAACTTAAGCGTGACACACCTACGAAAATGCTATTTGAGACTTAAGCGTGACACACCTACGAAAATGCTATTTGAGACTTAAGCGTGACACACCTACGAAAATGCTATTTGAGACTTAAGCGTGATACACCTAAGAAAATGCTATTTTAAAACTTAAGCGTGGCACACCTACGAAAATGCTATTTGAAACTTAAGCGTTACACACTTACGAAAATGCTATTTGAGACTTAAGCGTGACACACCTAAGAAAATGCTATTTGAGACTTCAGCGTGACACACCTACAAAAATGATATTTGAGACTTAAGCGTGACACACCTACGAAAATGCTATTTGAGAATTTAGCGTGACACACCTACGAAAATGCTATTTGAGACTTAAGCGTGACACACCTACGAAAATGCTATTTGAGACTTAAGCGTGACACACCTACGAAAATGCTATTTGAGACTTAAGCGTGACACACCTACGAAAATGCTATTTGAGAATTTAGCGTGACACACCTAAGAAAATGATATTTGAGACTTAAGCGTGACACACCTACGAAAATGCTATTTGAAACTTAAGCGTGACACACCTAAGAAAATGCTATTTGAGACTTAAGCGTGACACACCTACGAAAATGCTATTTGAAAATTAAGCGTGACACACCTACGAAAATGCTATTTGAAACTTAAGCGTGACACACCTACGAAAATGCTATTTGAGACTTAAGCGTGACACACCTAAGAAAATGCTATTTGAGACTTAAGCGTGACACCTAAGAAAATGCTATTTGAGACTTAAGCGTGACACACCTACGAAAATGCTATTTGAAAATTAAGCGTGACAGATAAACGAACAGGCTATATGAAATTTTAGCTTGACAGACCATCGAATAAGCTCTTTTAAACTTTAATGTGACAGACCGACAAAAATACTATTTTAGACTTAAGCGTGACAGATCGACCAACTGATGTTTAATTTCACTTCAGATGTTTTAACACAACTACAAGCGACAAATCTACCGACCTACGAAAAGATACATCTAAAAATGATAAAATGCCCTCGAAAAAAAATAAATAGATAACATAAACTAAGAAGCACTATACAAGTTATCAGCTAAAATAGAATCGTGAAACTTTCTTTTGATGCTTCGTCTAAACCGATCCGCTTTCGACTAAATATATCACGACGCAAACTCTATTCCAATCTCTTAACTTAACCAGACATCCGCCATACCCCACCGCACCCCCACCCCCCTCCGCCAAATACTGGTCTTTTTCTACATATCCGTTATATTTTCTTCTTTCTTCATTTAAATTTCACTTTTGTTCAGCTGCAACGACCAATAACCGGATATCCGGTTATAAAGTTACCAGACAATAAAACGCTTTTCAACTTGAAAGGCAAAGGGATATAATTTCTTTAGCAAATAGAAGAAAACACTTGCAAGCTTTTAAAAGAGTGTGTTTTTTCGTTTTTTTTTAGTTTTCTATTTTAGATGCGTCTTCGGGTGCATATAAGAGGTGCTGTCCGTCTGTTCGTCACACATCACTTTCAGTTACCATCGTCGTTAAGGTTGTGTTATTTTTCGTACCAAGTCAAGGATACGTCCTCAACAATCAGTCCGACATAGTCTAGGCCATTTGAGTTGGGTGGCCTTCTTTTTGTCGAGTTGAGGTATGGTTCTGTGAAGTTCTATGAAGTCCATCTTCCCAGGCTTTACCTTCCTTCTTTAAAAAGGGATTAGTACATTGCTAATCGTCGCAGGCGCCCCTACCAAGGAATTCTGCCGGGGCTGCTCAGGCATTTTTTTGGAAGGCAGTAAATACAAGCTGTTCGTGTCATTCATTTGACGTCCGTTGACGTTGACGTAGCACATACGAGTCGAGAATCCGATCTCAACAATCAGTCCGACAGAAACTCGACCACTTCGCTGGCTATTTATCTGTCGGGCTGAGGTATTTGTTCTGGGTAGTCCTAGGAGGTCCACTCTTCCAGGCCTTGTCTCCTCCTTTCTTTGGGTGGAGTTAGTTTATTGCTTACTGCCTGGGGCGCCCCGACCGAAGAATGCAGACGGGGATGCCCACAAATCCCGCTATTTCACAATGAAATTTAGCCTAGTGGGTCCTCGACCTAAAGGTTGTGTTATTTTTCATATCAAGTCGATGATACGGCTTTGACAATCAGTCCGAATAAGTTGCCATTTGAGTTAGGTGGCACTTTTTCTGTCAGTCTGGGGTATGGTTCTGTACAGTTCTAGGATGTCCACCTTCCCAGGCTTTACCTTCTCTCTTTAAGAAGGGGTTAGTTTGTTGCTAATCGTTTGGGGCGACTCTAACAGGGAATGCGGACGGGGCTTCTCAGGCATTTCTCGTAGGCGAGAGTGCTCCGCTTTAGATAACCGGAGTTAAGCGACGTTGAATCTGGTCAGTACCAGATGGATGCCTATTTGGTAAAGGCAGCTCCGAACATTTTAAAGTTTGCTATGGTGTATTGAAAATAAAAAGAAGGTGGCCTCCCTCTACCGTGCTAGAAAACATCTCACACCTGCTAGTATCTTATATCTCCACTAAGCAACCATCCGCCCGTGCATTGAGTATTGTGTCCACATCTAGGCTGGTGCACCAACCACTAGCCTCTTCCTCTTGCACAAGGTGCAAAAACGAATTTCTAACCAAATAGACCCCGTACTGTCAGCTAGGCTCTAGCCCCTGTCGCATCGCCGTGCTTGTTTTACAAGTGCTTCCACGGAGTGTGTTCCGATGAACTTACTGCACCTGTACCCCTAAACAAAAACATCCCCGACAAACCTGACTAGCAGCAAAATTCCACCCATTCACTGTATAGGATCCTAGATGCTGAGAGATTTTCTATTTTATAGCTACTTTTTTCCGCTTATATTTGGAATTCCCTTCATGCTCCCTGTTTCCCAGACTGTACCGACATACAGAAATTTAAATGTTATATATATATATATATATATATATATATATATATATATGCCTTGTTTTGGAGCACAAAAATCTTTAAAAAACTTTTTGTAATTATTTTTAAATAAATAAACTAAAAAATATTTCACTCATTATGATATTAAAAGAAATAATAATAAAAAAGATGAAACCAAATTAATATAAAATAATATATTAATTAAAAAAAAACATAATCGCACAATAATAAAATAATAAAAAGCATTAACAAATTAATAACAAGACAAAATATGAATTAATAAAAAAAAAATATCTTAAATAAGCGCAGTTGAGTTTAGGGTCTCATTTCCGTCGCTAATCGCGCAAATTGAATGGACACATCTTAAAGAAAATCCGTACTTGGTTTATCATGTCTTCGTTTGCGATTAAAATGGCGGCTATGCTGTTGTTATTTATTTTTTTTCTGACTTCTTTTAACGGAGAGCGTGACAATTGGGTTTAAGAAGTGACGAAAAAGTCTGGAGACTTTAATGAAATAATGCCGAGTCGAGACAGAAGTTTTGTGACAGGGGTCTGGGAAGTTGAGATTGGGGAAATCATAGAACGTGGGAGATATTGCATTAAAAGAGGACAATAAGAACAGGTACGGAAATATACGAGACGATGATAAGGTCATTTACTTCCTTCGCTACACAGAGCGAGTTTGGCACAAGGTAAGTAAAAATAGATGGCTACTCGACGTTTTACGATAAGGGTAGGCAAAATAAATGAGTCAGCGCCCACGGTACTTCGCTTTAAACCACAAAAAGTTGTTTCATTATATATATATATATATATATATATATATATATATATATATATATATATATATATGTATATATATAAATATATATATATATATATATATATATATGTATATATATATATATATATATATATATTTATATATATATAATATATATATATAATGTATATATATAATATATAATTATGAATAACAATATATGTATTAGCATATACTATCAGTGTCCTTTTACTTTGCAGTCTCCTTAAAAGATTCAGCTCGATAATTGCCAATAAGTGATAACGGAGCAAATATAAGTCGGGTTCATATTATATTCCAATAACAATGGTTTTATTTTATTATTTTTATTTTTTCACATTTCCAAAAAAACATAATATTTCTGTGAGATATATTTTTACCGTCCATTTCATTTGTCTTGTGCCAAACAACATTTTTATGTCCATATCGTCTCTGAAACACTACAAAATCATCAGAAAAATTCACAAAGAGTAAAAAGTTCTTGGATTAAAGTGTCTTGAAAAAACCTACACTATACAGTGGTTCATTTTTTTGGAGGAACCCACTAATACGCCATTTTGAATTTTTCGTTCAAAGCTAGTACATCCTAAAAGGACTAGCTTTTAACGAAAAATTATATATATATATATATATATATTACTATTTCATTTATCTACATAAGATTTTATAAGGAGATATAATTTTTTATGTATCAATCGTTAGTATTTACTTAAACAGTACTCGATACGTAAGTAGAGCCAGGTAGTAAGCTATGAAAATATATTTATGGCAATTAAACTACACAGAGGCTCCCGCATTTCATCTCCGGGGGAATCTTCAAGCTAAAATATATATATATATATATATATATATATATATATATATATATATATATATATATATATATATATATATATATATAAAAGGAGATTGTAGTTAAGCAATCATAAAACTTAAAAAATTGGTATATTACTAAACTAATGTTTATAATGTTTTAACCTTAGTTATATGATTGCTTAATGGAATTTTGACGTTTTCTGCGTTCCTACTGCCAATTGTTTTCCCCTGTATTACGATGATCTGACACCGGTTTTTTTTCCCGTTTTTCCGACCCTCTCGGTCTTCTATTGTTGTCTTCTGATAATGAAAGTTGTTCTTTCGAAAATTTAAGATTACCCTTTGCCGATCTGTTACTTACCAAAAAAAAGAAAATACTATTTTGTATTTAATCAGTTTTCGTGAAATTATTAATAAATCGTTTTGAGTTTCACTTTCTCCCTGCGTTTATTTCTTTTCACTTTTCCATCTCACGGCAACCACATCGCATTGCTATAGCCTTGGACGACTAATTTACACTTACATATATATATATATATATATATATATATATATATATATATATATATATATATATATATATGTGTGTGTGTGTGTGTGTGTGTGTATGTGTTTAGGTAGCAAATCGTTATCTATACACTCTTCGTTAAAAAATCCAGTTATCGTGCTTATATATACACACACACACACACACACATATATATATATATATATATATATATATATATATATATATATATATATATATATATATATATATATATATATATATATGTTTCGGAATTATTTCGATGAGGGTTGACGATTTGTAGAATTTGGTATATTCGGACTACTGTTCTCATCTTGGGTGTTTTTATCACAACGTTTCGGGCGATGTAACCTCCGACCTTCTTCAGGTGTACTTTGTCGAACTTGGGAATCTGAAGAAGGTCGGAGGTTACATCGGCCGAAACGATGTGATAAAAACATCCAAGATGAGAACAGTTGTCCGAATATACCAAATTCTACATATATATATATATATATATATATATATATATATATATATATATATATATATATATATATATATATATATATATAAGTATAAATTTTTATTTATACAAACATCATTGGTTACATATGTGCATACATGTTTCGGTTGCACTTTTCCAAGAAAGTCAACCTCATCAGACCAAGAATTTTTCAGGAATAAACACTTTTATAAACACTTGAGTTTCTACGGATTTACATTTACAGAAACTAATACAATACATGTACTATATATATATATATATATATATATATATATATATATATATATATATATATATATATATATATATATATATATATATTAATTAAGTTCAAATATTAACAAAATGAACAAAACCAATACTTTTCAAAAGTGCTCAATATATATTAGAGCTTTTTAGATTAAAATAAACATAGATTGAGTATCAGACAATTGTTTCAGAACCTCTTCAGGGATATACTGATGAGCAACGATTAGATCCGCCATCACATAATTCTAAAAAATTAACGAAGCTTCGTGCCAGTATCGCTTATAGTTTGAGTTGACCGACTTTCTTAGGTGCCATGCAGCCTTGAAGAGGTAGACGTCAAGATGTCATCTTACGCAAAGAGTTGTCTCGTCTTAATAATTTTAAATGTAATTTGTTTATTTGTTTGTTTCATAATTATTCGTGGGCGGATTTAATCTTTGCTGCTCAGTATAACCCTGAAGAAGAACCGAGGAGGTTCTGAAACAATTGTCGGATTCTCAAACTATGTTCATGTTTATTTTAATATATATATATATATATATATATATATATATGTTACACCGGCGGTTCTTACACAGGAGAAACTGCACCGGTTTTCACTATAAATAGTGCGAGTCACCAGAGACACAGAGAAGACAAAGCACAGTCTTGTAACTGTCTAGCCAAGTGCTCTTCACTTTCTTACTTTGTTAATACACTTGTTAAACCAACCCTCGACTTGACTTCCTTTATTTATTATTTACTGTTGGGCAACTTCACAACAATATATATATATATAATAATGGTAATAATCCAGGTGAAAAATATCCACAGGGTGGTAATCCAGAGAATTTTAACCGGGTTTATAAAAAAATTGCCAAATAACCGAATCAGTATATCAAGCAACCATCTCTACTAAAGAAAACCCAACCCTGAAAAAATTCTACATAGGTATGGCTGGTAATACCTTCAAAGAAAGATATACTGGACATAAGTGTTCTTTTAATAACCCTACATATCAAAAAAGAACCTCACTTTCTATATATTACTGGGAACTATACAACAATAACCTATCACCAACAGTAACCTGGAACACAATTAGAAGAACTAGCACCTGTGGTTCCCTAAACTCACCTTGCTACCTTTGCCTAGCAGAAAAACTTGAAATAATTAAATTTAGTGATAGGGGCAAACTTCTAAACAAAAAACAAGAAACATCAATTAACTGTAGGCATAATAGATTACACCTTCTTAGTAATCCACTCATAACCTCTTAAGCTGTTACTATATATAAAAAAATAAAAAATTTAAAAAAAACACCTCCCCATCAACTGAAAATTTTGTCAACACAACTATTATCTTATACCTTTTATTAATTATTATTATTTTTATTAGTAGTAGCATTTTTGTTGGTAGTATTATTTATAGTAGTACCGTAAGCGGTAGTATTGGTTGGTATTATTATTGTTGTTATTATTATTATTATTATTATTATTATTATTATTATTATTATTATTATTATTATTATTATTATTATTATTATTATTATTATTATTGCCACCATTATGACTACTTCTATAATTTTTCACTATCATCATTACTATTGTTAAGATTACTAGGATTACCACTCTGATTACTGTTGTCTGTTAAACCACTATTTTTATATGATCAGCATTATTGCAACCATTAACCCATATCATAATATCGGCAAACATTATCTTATCATTATTTAATATTATTATGATAATCACTACCTCCTAGGATTCCTAATATGTCTTAATTATTCTATTTCTTTCCTAAACTACTATTTTTATAAATTCTTAAATATTATTGACCACTATTATTATTACTATTTTTATTATTATTATTACCATTATTATTATCATGATTATTATTATTATTATTATTATTATTATTATTATTATTATTATTATTATTATTATTATTATTATTATTATTATTAATAATAATAATAATTAATAACGCCGGCATTTTCCAGTTATTCTTTTAGTTATATATTTTTTAGTATTTTTTAGTATTTTTATTATACTTCATTTATTATTATTTTCATTATTTCACCTCAATTATTGGGGGTATCTATTATTATTATTATTATTATTATTATTATTATTATTATTATTATTATCATTATTATCATTATTATTATTAAATATTAATAACGCCGGCATTTTCTAGTTATTCTTTAGTTATATTTTTTTTAGTATTTTTATTATCATTTTTTTATTATCATTCATTTATTATTTCAATTACTTTACCTCAATTATTAGGGGTATCTATTATTATTATTATTATTATTATTATTATTATTATTATTATTATTATTATTATTATTATTATTATTATTATTATTACTATTCCTGTTACATTTAACGAATATACTTATTTATTCATAGTAAGCAGATTAACTCCAGACAAATTATAAAGACAATATAAACCCAGAATCGCGACACATTTGATCACCGCCCCACCACCACAACAATCAGACCAGTTTGCCCGCACGCATACACACATATACACAATATTACAGTTCACTTGGAAAAATACATTTATAAACTCGACTGTTTTTTTTTACACTTGATTCGTGCATGTCTACCCCCTCCTTCCCTCTCGATCTGAATCAACAGACGCCCTCTCTCTCTCCTTCTTTTTCCTTTTTGTGTCTACCTTCCCACCACCTCTCCCCTCATCATTATTTGTTCCTCTTCCCACCTTATATTTTTATTTATTTATTTATTTACTTATTTATTTGCCCTGTTTGTTTCAGATTCTAGATTTTAGATTTTTGTTTTCTGTTTTTTGTTTCTTAGATTTTTTAATTTTTAATTTTAATTTTTTAACGGCTTTAATTTTTGAAATGTTAAATTTCTTTCCTTCTTCTTCTCTTTCTCTATCCCTCCACTTCATTCTCTCCAAATATGATCTGAGGTTAAGATCGGATTCTAACTCTGCCTGATGAGATCTCAGTTTATAGTAACTGTTGATCGATAACATCGATATGCCAGTGTCGCAGATTTTGTACATGTCTGTGTAAATAAAATTATCATATATATATATATATATATATATATACATATATATATATATTAATCCCTATATATAAAAAAAATGTAATTAACCGAATTAACTTCAATACCAGCAATAATAAACTAAAATGTCTATAATGCTAACTATAGTTTCGTACTTATTCTATAATTCCCGCCAAAACCATCTATAATACTAACACGTGGTTTTTACCTGATTCACCTCATTCTTCTGAAAATTCATCGGCCAATCCTCCCCCCCCCCCCCCCCGAAACTAAGATTCTGATTCGGACAATAGAAAGGATCTACGAAAAGATATCCATACAAAAGTTGTCTGTTATCTTTAACAATAGTTTCCTTCAAGAAAAGATGCTGCCTAGATATACATATTATATATATATATATATATATATATATATATATATATATATATATATATATATATATATTTTATATTATATATATATAACATATATTATATAATATATATATATATATATATGTGATTTTATGAAGGCTTACCAAAGCATTCCTTTCAAGACACCAATGATCACCATTAAAGATATTTTTTCTTACAAATACTATTTATTCAAATTAAATGTTTTTTCCTACACGTGTTTCACTACCAAGCAGTTACTTGCTTGGCAGATCATCAGGGAAATTAAATGTCTGGAATACTGGTTTCAACTGCCGACAAAACACAATGTGGCGTTGTAATAGTTGAGGTCACTTAAGAAGAGAAGAGGAAAAAAATAAAAATAAAAATAAAAGTCAAACTTAAAAAGCAAGGAAGAACAACGATAAAGAAAGGAAGTCCTAGAAAAGTCTTAGAAAAGTAGCTTGTGCATTATTTCTTCCACCAAGCCAACAAGCAAATAATCGGTCCCAAATACATTCAATAAAACCACAAAACCGGAACAATGTGCGATAATACACTTTCACGTCGGCCGGTACAATGATGAATAAATCCCCCCCCCCCACACAAGAAAACAAAAGAACTAAATCATTCAAGTTACCGCTCACAAGTTACCATTCCAATCCAATGATAGTATGGGAATTCTAAATCCAATTTCTCACAAGTAACTGCTTGGTAGGGAAACACGTGTAGGAAAAAACATTTAATTTGAATAAATAGTATTTGTAAGAAAAAATATCTTTAATGGTGATCATTGGTGTCTTGAAAGGAATGCTTTGGTAAGCCTTCATAAAATCACATATAAATGCTCTGTACTCTGTAATCGAGTATCATCGAGCTTGTTTTTTATTGGAACAACCCCGGTCTTCACTGAATGATCTATTTTATAAGTGAAAAATCTAAATCTATATATATATATATATATATATATATATATATATATATATATATATATATATGTATATATACATGTGTGTGTTTGTGTTAAATCTAAATGAATTCTTATCTCATTTTCTCGAAATCTTATTGCATTTCGTTTCAATTTGGATATTTTTCTTTGTTCCATCAATTCCCAATTGTCTTCGCGATTCCATTCTTGGCAACATTTTCGCCTCCCGTGTTTACTTGTTAACCCGTCTTGTTGATCAACTCATTTAATTGGATACTCCCGTGCTCGAACTCCCAGACCTCACATCACCTCACCTAGCACGAAAACAAATCTATATAAGTTCCAAGAAAAAACGCCATTTCATAGTTAGGTACCGGAAAGCAATTCCTTTCTTATTAAAATATCTGCATTTTATTAAACGACTTTCAGGACATTAATGGTGTTCGTTTAGTTACGTATGTTCGTTTTCATCAGTTATTTTTTTCTTTTAGTTACGTCTGTTCGCATTACTAAGAGTTTATTTTTCTTTTAGTTACGTCTGTTCGTATTCATGAGAATTTATTTATATTTTAGTTACGTTGAAATAGCATTTTCGTCGATCTGCCTTGCTAAGTATGAAATATCATTGTTGTCGGTCTGTCATGCAAAGGTTTAAATAGCATTTTCGTCGATCTGTCATACAAAGGTTAAAATAGGATTTATGTCAATCTGTCATACAAAGGTTGAAATAGGATTTATGTCAATCTGTCATACAAAGGTTGAAATAGGATTTATGTCAATCTGTCATACAAAGGTTGAAATAGGATTTATGTCAATCTGTCATACAAAGGTTGAAATAGGATTTTTGTCAATCTGTCATACAAAAGTTGAAATAGGATTTATGTCAATCTGTCATGCAAGTATTGAAATAGGATTTATGTCAATCTGCCATACAAAGGTTGAAATAGGATTTATGTCAATCTGTCATACAAAGGTTGAAATAGGATTTATTCAATCTGCCATGCAAAGGTTGAAATAGGATTTATGTCAATCTGTCATACAAAGGTTGAAATAGGATTTATGTCAATCTGTCATACAAAGGTTGAAATAGGATTTATGTCAATCTGTCATACAAAGGTTGAAATAGGATTTATGTCAATCTGTCATACAAAGGTTGAAATAGGATTTATGTCAATCTGTCATACAAAAGTTGAAATAGGATTTATGTCAATCTGTCATGCAAGGGTTGAAATAGGATTTATGTCAATCTGCCATACAAAGGTTGAAATAGGATTTATGTCAATCTGTCATACAAAGGTTGAAATAGGATTTATGGCAATCTGTAATACAAATGTTGAAATAGCATTTTCGTCGATCTGTCATACAAAGGTTGAAATAGGATTTATGTCAATCTGTCATGCAACGGTTGAAATAGGATTCATGTCAATTTGTCATACAAAGGTTCAAATAGGATTTTCGTCGATCTGTCATACAAAGGTTGAAATAGCATTTTCGTCGATCTGTCATACAAAGGTTGAAATAGGATTTATGTCAATCTGTCATACAAATGTTGAAATAGCATTTTCGTCGGTCTATCATGCAAATGTTGAAATAGCATTTTCGTCGGTCTGTCGTGCAAATGTTGAACTAGCATTTTCGTCGATCTGTCATGCAAAGGTTGAAATAGCATTTTCGTCGATCTCTCATACAAAGGTTGAAATAGGATTTATGTCAATCTGTCATACAAAGGTTGAAATAGGATTTATGTCAATCTTTCATACAAAGGTTGAAATAGCATTTTCGTCGGTCTATCATGCAAATGTTGAAATAGCATTTTCGTCGGTCTGTCGTGCAAATGTTGAAATAGCATTTTCGTCGGTCTGTCGGGCAAATGTTGAAATAGCATTTTCGTCGGTCTGCGTGCAAATGATGAAATAGCATTTTCGTCGGTCTGTCGTGCAAATGTTGAAATAGCATTTTCGTCGGTCTGTCATGCAAATGTTGAAATAGCATTTTCGTCGGTCTGTCGTGCTAAGTTCTAAATTGCATTTCACCACTAAACGCGCAGATTGAATTTCCCGTACATTTGGAATTTTCGTTTTAGTGTTTTCGCTTGAGTGTGTCTCTTTCCCAGGTTATTAAATCCGTTTCAATGTAACAGATGATGCCATTTCTGTGCAATTTAATTGCTTCGTGAGATCAGCGAAGGATTTTTGTTTTTTTAATTGAAAACTTATATATATATATATATATATATATATATATATATATATATATATATATATATATATATTTATATATATATATATATGTGTGTGTGTGTGTGTGTGTGTGTGTGTGTGGGTGGGTGTGGATGTGTGTGTTGGGGGGGGGGGGTGAGTGTGTTATTATTATCCATGGTAGATAAATAAAGAGATGGATGGCGAGATATATTCATGAAAAATCTGACAGATTCAGAGATAGATTGATATAAAGAGATTCATAACAACAGATTTATATATATATATATATATATATATATATATATATATATATATATATAAATATATATATATATATAAATATATATATATATAAGGAAATGGTAGTTCGCTTGAAGCATTGCTAGTAAACAAGTAAATATGAAGGTGAGAATTCTGAGGCAGAAGCAATGCAATGTTGAAAAACCGGAAGGTGGAATAAACAAAACTAAAATATTTTTTGAATAGCAGGGTCCACTTGGATCTCTTCAACTGAAACAGCCAGTCCAACTTTTGTTTTCTTTTTGAAAAAGAGAGGTTGTTACTCTTGAAATCATTCCGGACCTTTAAATATTTCACAGTAAGCCCACCAATTTTACAATTTACTGTCTTTATATTTAAATTTTGAAATATAAATAGTTTGAGATTTACCGGTTCTTGTCATTTATTTTATTTTTGTTTATTCCACCTTCCGGTTTTTCAACATTGCATTGCTTCTGCCTCGGAATTCTGACCTTCATATTTACACATATATATATATATATATATATATATATATATATATATATATATATTATATATATATATATATATATATATATATATATATATATTAGTAGTAAGTTTTTGAAAGGCTGTGGGCAATGCAAATTCCGGGTAAGATGCAAGTTGTAAGGAACAAAAACAATAAATCGAATACGAAATATGACTTACTATTTATTTTTCCTAAAATCTTGCATAACAGCAAGAGTGTTTTTAGCTGTGTGTGTGATGTCCGGGTGATTAAAAATCACTATTTAATATTTCGGGAAAAGAGACTTCCCTTTGTCAAAAATAATTAAACCAGAAGAAAAAATTCTTCGACTGTGCAGAGAATCCTACAAAACAAAATGGCTGCCAGGTGAAGAACCGCAGCGAAAACAGTCTCGCAGGGAATGTCAATTAAATTTTATTTTAAGGTTATGTTACATATATGATTTGATGTTCAAAAATATTTGTGTAATGTTGGTTAAGTGTATGGTGCTCGATAAACTGGTTGTTTTAATAATATATATATATATATATATTTTTTTTTTTTTTAATAATTTTTTTTTATTATTAAGTTTAAATTTGATTATTTACTTTTATTTCAGTGTGTTTTATCTTCATATTTTTTATTTTTTTATCTTTCTTTCGTAATTTAAGAATTTTAATATAAAGTAAAGTAATTAATCTATCATTTTAAATATTCTAGATTTATTAAATTTATTGATTATCATCTATTTAAGAAGTGTTACTAATTGTGAGTTTCGTCAAATTAGTTTATCGAATTAACTTGATATATTTACTATAAGATAAAGGGGAATAACTCTGTTATGCGAATTAATTTATTTTATGGATTCTTTAGGTGGAAATCTGTATAACAATATTAGTATATATATATATATAAAAACATATATACACACATACGTGCATATATACATATATATATATATATATATATATACATATGTATGTATTATTGTTTGTTTAATTGTTTATTTATATATTCTTCATTTTCATCTTGTTTACATATTTTTTTATTATTATTTTTTTATATATATATTTGTTTATATTAATATATAATTTATTTATTTATTCATTATTTATTTATTTATTAATTTATTATTATTATTTTCTTTTTTTTATTTATTTTATTATTTATTTATTTAATATTTGCATGTTATTTGTATACATTTTATATGTGTTTGGATTAATTAATTAACAATACTAGGTTATAGGGTGACTTATTTTGGTGGGTTAGAAGAGTATGTTGAATATGGTTTTTGGTTTGTGGTTGAATGTGTGTTAGGATGGAAGTTCATATGGGGAGCGGCCTATTTGATTGTTTGGGTGTGTGATGATTTAATATAGGAGGTAAGTAATGAGTGGAGTGGTGGAAACGGAGTATGATGAGTGTTAGATATGAGGGTTGGTCGGTGGATGAGGGGTAGATATTATAGAATGAACGGTGAGTGGAGCTTGTGACGCTGATTGAGTGAGGGGTTTAATCTGGAGATGAGGGTTGATTCTGTGATTCTAAGGTCACCAATGTGTCTACGTGTTTTGGGCTTATTTAGGTGGGCTATGGTGGGGGCGGGGTAGCCGTTAGTTTGGAGGGTTTGGTGGAAGTTTTTAGTGTGTAATATTTTGTCAGCAGCAGCTATTTCAAATAGATTTAAATATAATCTTAAATAATTTTTATTTTTCAAATATATCCTATCTCGGATCTAGACAGAATTCAAACTTGTAAACCTTCCACAGTTTGTCAGTCGGTTGATGACACGCAAACGCCTGTCTGTCTATCTTCTTTTCTTTCTTCCTTTCTTTTTCCAAGTCTAGCCGAATTTATATGACACAAAAGAATATTGTTGCGTGCGTGCGTGATCGTAGGATGTGTATATGTGTGTGTGTGTGTGTGTAGAGACGTATATACGTTTTATATCACCAGGTCGTAAGTGTCAAAAGAATATGTGCTTTTAAATCAGACGTTATTATTTTTAAAAAAAACAATAATATCCATTTCGATCGCCTTAGTTAAATATAAGATTTTAATTCCTCCTCGCTCTGTAAGAGGTGTTCAGATTGGTTGCAACCACCACTCTCTCTGGTTGTATTTGAATTGTTGAAGGTGAATTCAGTTTTCTGTCAGTCTCAAAAATGTAATTGTCTAGTTTGATGCTTGAGGAAACCACAAGGTTGAAATAAATTATTGCATCGACAATTATGTAATTTCGTGTTATTATATTTTATGTTATATATATATATATATATATATATATATATATATATATATATATATATATATATATATAATTAACTTGTTACAAATATCCAGGGGGTATGAATCCGAAGGAAGTTGAAACCGGGTTTATGAGAGTGCTCAATGAAAATTCAGAGCAAAATATATATTTTTTGATTTTATTCCATTAGTTGCGACAAAACAAGTTTTGTTTCATTGGCGCAAATAGCGACCAACTCATCGGGCTAGCGATTGAATTCAAATGTCATACGTTTTAACTTCACCTTAACGGGAGATTGAAAATTGAAAATACATTGGAGGGGGAGGGGGACAGAGTTGGGGCTTTGTCTATAACGGTGACATGTCCCATGTGAAGTTAAAACGTATGCCATTTGAATTCCATCGCTAGCCCGATGAGTTGGTCGCTATTTGCGCCAATGAAACAAAACTTGTTTTGTCGCAACTAATGGAATAAAATCAACAAAAAAATAAATAAATATATATATATATATATATATATATATATATATATATATATAAAGTATTGTCATTAACAGATAGCTGTTTCTTCGTTTCACGAGTTATCAGTAGTGGGCGTATCAACCCGGTAATTCAAAATCCGATGAATTGTCTTGGATGGCTTAACATCGACAAGAGAGAGGGAATTATATCGTTTAAATGATGTTTTCATTTGTTTAGAAAAGAGAATAAAAAAGAATTAATTTAGAATTAAGAGTGGGGGATCAGTTTCGCATATAAATTTAACGTAAAATGATCACCCATTAACGGACAATTCTAGCGTTTTAGAGCATTAAACCTTTTTCTTTTGCTATGGGAGATAAATTTTATGCGTCTTGTGGGGTTGGTTGGTGACCTTGCCACTCAGCATTAGAGTTAGTGGAAAAAAATGTTGTTTAAGTACGATAAAAAGTTAGAATGGCCTAGAAAAGAGGGATTATTTTGCGTTAATTTATATATGAAACTGATCTCCCACTCTCAATTCTAAAATTTTTTTTTTCCGTCAAATTCTTACGGGTGTTCACACTTATTCGCCTAAAAAAGTAGAATCTCATTTTTAGCAAGAAGAGAGGGTAGAGGAGAATGAGTTTACTCGCAATTCTTTTTACGGAATAGTATGAGTATTGCATAGACCCTCTCCTGCTTGGACCGCGGCAGTACGCGTTTCGTACACTCGTCCCAGAAAGGGCCGTGGCAGTTCACATTTAATACTCATCATTTTTAAAACATCATAAATCACACAGTTCATATATTGTTTGCAGACCTTTAAATTTCCCCCTCGCCGTGTAGAGGGTCGCCGTCTCGATGTCGTCTAGTGGATGAATTCTTTCTTCTTTCTTTCCTGTCGTGAACCACGCCGCTGCAATAAAAGCTCCATGATCGGGTCGGAAGACAAACAATCTTCTTTAAATTTAATTCTTTTTATTACAAGCGTTAGTTATTTAATCAGCTGGGAGATATTCACTAACGTCGAGAGAGAGAGAGCAATTACTAATTTATCGTAGTTACTTATCAAATAAGTCTTAACCATTCGTGGAAAGGGGGGGGAAAATAGATCTTTCGCCTGTATTTTCTTAGCGAAATATTTCCCTTAAATCAAAATGCTGACTACATCAAAATCATGTCTGATAGGTTCGCCTCCAAAACCCAGACTGACTAAAACTCGCTTCTCACGAAGAACGAGTGACGTCACGGATCCCTCTGTTTCCCACACAAAGGCCTGTGACGTCACAGAGCCTCTCGAAAGTGCACATTGACCCTTGATCTGGGATCTCGTCACGCGTTGACCTTGTCACGTCTGTGATTTCCGACTGTGAGAACAGGCCCTATTCTGCACTCGACTGCCGGGTCCACCCCGCGTTAATTCGCGCAAGTCAAACCAATGATTTCCGACGGATACGTCCATTCCCATAGGGCCATTATCCAACATGAGTTGACAGAGAAGGATTCAAGAAGGGTCGCTTACCATTTTATTACAATATCTTCATTTTATTAAACGGTTTCGAAGATCCTTTTTCTCTTTTATTAATTAAGACGATTTAATTTGACAGCAGCGTGTTGAGATGATCAATTGGATTCCAATTCAGTGGATGATTCTGTTTCAGGACAATCTGATTAATTCTTGATATTAGCGAAGACTTTTCTCGTTTGAAGCGTTTCGTTTTTCGAATCAATAGATGAATACATTGTGCATCTACGTATTAATAAATAGACAAACAGAAGAAATATCTATAAAGATGTGTTTTTTTGTTGTTGTTATTGTTTTTTAACGATAATTGTATTACTGCTATATTTGCTCGCCTTCAGCATTACGGAGTTGCCTGCCTTTACATACGCACGAGTTATCTCCCCCGCATATGCAATGGTGCCCCACATTTAGTGATGTATATATATAAATTCCGAAACAGTTTTTCATGGTAAACAACTGATGATCCCTTAAAATAGTGTTAGAAATAAACTAATATAATAACTGTAAAAAATAAATTGACTTACATGAGTGATTTTCCACTGGAAGACTTGGGACTATAAGTTTTTTTTTTTAATATAGTTTTAATGGTTGAGAAACTTCCGAGACTATATATATATATATATTGTTAATAACATAAAAAAACTAACTTCATGATAAATAGATAAACAGAAAAAATCTCTATGAAAATGTATTGATAGATAAGGAGATAGAGACAGAGTAACATCGAGTTGATATTTATAAACTTAAATATATATATATATATATATATATATATATAATGGGGAAATGGTAGTATAATCAGTACCATCGGAGAGCCATGAATATTATAACTGTCCTGTTTTTAAATCTCCGAAACAGTTACATGGTAAACAGCTGATGATCCCCGTGTTAATATTAGACGCTTACGTTAAGGTCTCCTGTTTTTGTTTCACTCTTAGATAATTACCCCCCCCCCCTTTTTTTTTTTTACTTATATTTTTTCATTTATTAATTTTCCAACGAATGTTAAGTCTGCAATATCTTGGATTTAGTTTGTTTGTCTGGGAATTTAAACTGCATTTTACTTCTTTTTTTTTTTAATGACTCAAAGCTTCTTTAGACTATATATATATATATATATATATATAGAGAGAGAGAGAGAGAGAGAGAGAGACAGACAGACAGACAGACAGACAGACAGACAGATAAACAGACAGACAGACAGACAGACAGACAGACAGAGTAAAATAATACTTTAAATATATAAATAATATCTTTAACCAGTAGACTATCAGGATAAAAACAAAGCTCAATATAGTGTTATAGAGCAATAATATTAATTGAATGACATAATCAAATAAGAAGTAATCAGATTTTATTGAAGTTCTCCTTGTTTTTTAACTTTAATAAAGTCTTATTAATTTCTCATTTTATTATGTCATTCAATTAATATATATATATATATATATATATATATATATATATATATATATATATATATATATATATATATATAGAGAGAGAGAGAGAGAGAGAGAGAGAGAGAGAGAACAGTTTTTTATTATATTCCAATAACCATGGTC
>OY744552.1:50089542-50104542 GCA_963556195.1 Sepiola atlantica
CCATACTTCTCGAGAAAGCCAAAAACCGCCCAATACAAATGCAGATAACATCCTGAAATGCGATAATATAATGCGGCGTCGCATCAATGAGGTGGCAGTGTGCAAATCAAACCCGTTGAGAGCAAGACCCCAATTCTCTCCTGATGACCGCTAAAACCTAATTTACAGTATATTTATGTAATATAACTGCTAGATGAAAATTATCATATTTCTCTTCGTTGAAATATTTAAAACAGGCTACGTAATTTTATCAACAGTTTTTTTTTTATATAATTATATTAAAGACATGGGAGATGAAAAAGGAGCAACCAAGAGATTTTTTTATATATATTCATCAACGTTTCGTCTTTATTGCAAGACTTCCTCGGGATGATAATTTTAAGAAAAATCTCATGCAAGTACATCGAAATATTGGGTTGACATGATGGGTTGATGAGAAAAAGTAGTAGCCGTGGCTACTGAGAGCGCTGGACCTAAGTCCAGAGTAGCCACGGCTACTACTTTTTCTCATCAACTCATCATTTCAACCGAATATTTCGATGTACTTGCATGACCTTTTTCTTAAAACTATCATCCTGAGGAAGTCTTACAATAAAGACGAAACGTTGATGAATGTATATTAAAAAAATATCTTTTGGTTTCTCCTTTTTCATCTTCCATTATGTCGGATTACTCTCATCCTTCCTTTCTCATTATGACATGTACGGGTGTATTTTTTTTTAATAATTTATTGATCACAATTATTTGACGGAAGTGAGATTAACATTCAGATAAAATTATAAAATTACTCAAATAATTTCAAATAATTTTAAATAATTTCAAATAATTTTAAATAATTTCAAATAATTTTAAATAATTTCAAATAGTTTCAAATAATACAAATAATTTCAAATAATTTCAAATAATTTCAAATAATTTCAAATAATTTCAACTAATTTCAAATAATTTCAAATAATTTCAAATAATTTCAAATAATTTCAACTAATTTAAAATAATTTCAAATAATTTCAAATAATTTCAAATAATTTTAAATAATTTCAAATAGTTTCAAATAATACAAATAATTTTAAATAATTTCAAATAATTTCAAATAATTTTAAATAATTTTAAATAATTTCAAATAATTTTAAATAATTTTAAATAATTTCAAATAATTTTAAATAATTTTAAATAATTTCAAATAATTTCAAATAATTTCAAATAATTTTAAATAATTTTAAATAATTTTAAATAATTTAAAATAATTTTAAATAATTTCAAATAATTTTAAATAATTTCAAATAATTTCAAATAGTTTCAAATAATACAAATAATTTCAAATAATTTCAAATAATTTCAAATAATTTTAAATAATTTTAAATAATTTCAAATAATTTTAAATAATTTTAAATAATTTCAAATAATTTTAAATAATTTTAAATAATTTCAAATAATTTCAAATAATTTCAAATAATTTTAAATAATTTTAAATAATTTTAAATAATTTAAAATAATTTTAAATAATTTCAAATAATTTTAAATAATTTCAAATAATTTTAAATAATTTTAAATAATTTCAAATAATTTCAACTAATTATTTAAAATTATTTAAAATTATTTGAAATTATTTAATTTCAAATAATTTTAAATAATTTTAAATAATTTCAAATAGTTTCAAATAATTTTAAATAATTTTAAATAATTTCAAATAATTTCAAATAATTTCAAATAATTTTAAATAATTTCAAATAATTTTAAATAATTTCAAATAATTTTAAATAATTTTAAATAATTTAAAATAATTTAAAATAATTTCAAATAATTTCAAATAATTTTAAATAATTTTAAATAATTTTAAATAATTTCAAATAATTTTAAATAATTTTAAATAATTTTAAATAATTTTAAAGAATTTTAAATAATTACAAATAATTTTAACTAATTTCAAATAATTTCAAATAATTTCAAATAATTTTAAATAATTTCAAATAATTTCAAATAATTTTAAATAATTTCAAATAATTTTAAATAATTTCAAATAATTTCAAATAATTTTAAATAATTTCAAATAATTTTAAATAATTTCAAATAATTTCAAATAATTTCAAATAATTTTAAATAATTTCAAATAATTTCAAATAATTTTAAATAATTTCAAATAATTTTAAATAATTTCAAATAATTTTAAATAATTTTAAATAATTTCAAATAATTTTAAATAATTTCAAATAATTTCAAATAATTTCAAATAATTTTAAATAATTTCAAATAATTTCAAATAATTTTAAATAATTTAAAATAATTTCAAATAATTTTAAATAATTTCAAATAATTTTAAATAATTTCAAATAATTTCAAATAATTTCAAATAATTTTAAATAATTTCAAATAATTTCAAATAATTTTAAATTATTTCAAATAATTTTAAATAATTTCAAATAATTTCAAATAATTTTAAATAATTTCAAATAATTTTAAATAATTTCAAATAATTTCAAATAATTTCAAATAATTTTAAATACTGTGCAATTTACACGTGTCTAGTCAGTTTTCCTTCTTCTTTCGTGTGAATCAGAGGATTCTGGTGTTGGCATTAGTTTCCCCGATGTTTTTCTAGTTAGAAATCTTTCTGGAAAGACATCGGGTACTTACGGGAAGGGCCACGAGAAGGTTGCCAACATCCCTAAGTGAAAGCGGTACTGTGGAACACCCAGATCTTCAGTCCGGGTCGATATCCACTTAACCGCCGTCACCTCCCGTCTAGTCAGTTAATATTATTAATCTAATATATGGAAACATTGTTCCATTACCTTCCCTCAAAGAATGCTTGTTTTGTTTTACGACATATCAACCCTTTTCGGGTTATTGGTACCCCGATTTATAAAATCGGGAGACCTATGTTTTGAGGCATTTCCGTCCGTCCGTCCGTCCGTCCGTCCGTCCGTCCGGATTTTTCTCCGCAACCATCCATTGAATTTCTCTGAAATTTTGCATGAAGTTGTAACTTTGGTCAGGTTAGAAAGTGACATTCTCCAATTTTTGAAAAAACATCTGGTTAGCCCCCCAGGTGGTCAAAAGGCCCCAAAATGGCAAAAAATAACATTTTTTGCCCCATAACTTTTCATCTATCCATTCAATTACTCTGAATTTTGGCCAAAATATGGAGGCAATTGTTCCTAATAGAAAATAAGTATCGCTGACCGTGGAAAAAATCTCGTTCGCGCTTCCAGGGGGTCAAAAGCCCCCTAAAATGGCAAAAAATTACCCTTTTCTCCTATAACGTTTGATCCATCCATTCAATTCTTCTGAAACTTGGCCAAAATGTAGAGGCAATTGTTCTGGATATAAAATGAGCATCCTTGACCTCAGAAAAATTCTGGTTCGCGCCCCTAGGGGGTCAAAGGGGGGGAGGTCAAAAATGCCCCAAATTGACCAAATTTATTGCATTTTACACTCGCCACATCGAGTCACATACAGAGGGGGACCACGCATGCGCAGCTTGTTTATTATAGTTTTTATTATTATTACTAGTTATCATTCTGAGCATTATTATAATTGTTGTAGATTTTGTTTGAGTGAAATTAGTTTTCATTTCAAAATAAAGCTTAGTTATATACTATTTTTTTAATTATTAACTTTATATTACTTAAAAATGGAATATTGTCCAATAGATATAAAGGGCTCCACCAAAAAAAAAACAAATATCGGAAAAGGGGTTCTATAGGTAAATCGGGTTGAGAACCACAGCTTTCGATCAATTAGAGATAGATAGATAGATAGATAGATATGAACAGACTGAAATAGATAGATAGATAGATAGATAGATAGATAGATACATAGATAGATAGATACATAGATAGATAAATAGATAGATAGATAGATAGATAGATAGATAGATAGATATATAGATAGATAGATAGATAGATAGATAGATAGATAGATAGATAGATAGATAGATAGATAGATAGATAGAGACAGAGATAGAGAGAGAGAGAGGGATGTGGAAAAAGAGATTAAATTGATGAGAGAAGAAGAGAAATGTAGAAAAAGAAAACAGAAATAGAAAGAGAAGAACGTGAAAAGGGGATACATAGAGAGGGGGAGGGGGTGGAAAGAGAGAAGGACGTGGAATAGGGGGGATACATAGAGAGGGGGAGGGGGCGTGGAAAGAGAGAAGAACGTGGAAAGGGGGGATACATAGAGAGGGGAGGGGGCGTGGAAAGAGAGAAGAACGTGGAAAGGGGGGATACATAGAGAGGGGAGGGGGCGTGGAAAGAGAGAAGGACGTGGAAAGGAGGGATACATAGAGAGGGGGCGTGGAAAGAGAGACGAACAGGGAAAGGGGGGATACATAGAGAGGGGGCGTGGAAAGAGAGAAGAACGTGGAAAGGGGGGATACATAGAAACGGGGCGTGGAAAGAGAGAAGAACGTGGAAAGGGGGGATACATAGAGAGGGGGAGGGGGCGTGGAAAGAGAGAAGAACGTGGAAAGGGGGGATACATAGAGAGGGGGAGGGGGCGTGGAAAGAGAGAAGAACGTGGAAAGGGGGGATACATAGAGAGGGGGAGGGGGCGTGGAAAGAGAGAAGGACGTGGAAAGGGGGGATACATAGAGAGGGGGAGGGGCGTGGAAAGAGAGAAGAACGTGGAAAGGGGGGATACATAGAAAGGGGGCGTGGAAAGAGAGAAGAACGTGGAAAGGGGGGATACATAGAGAGGGGGAGGGGGCGTGGAAAGAGAGAAGAACGTGGAAAGGGGGGATACATAGAAAGGGGGCGTGGAAAGAGAGAAGAACGTGGAAAGGGGGGATACATAGAGAGGGGGAGGGGGCGTGGAAAGAGAGAAGAACGTGGAAAGGGGGGATACATAGAGAGGGGGAGGGGCGTGGAAAGTGAGAAGAACGTGGAAAGGGGGGATACATAGAGAGGGGGCGTGGAAAGAGAGAAGAACGTTGAAAGGGGGATACATAGACAGGGTGAGGACCATGGAAAGTGAGAAGAACGTGGAAAGGGGGGATACATAGAGAGGGGGCGTGGAAAGAGAGAAGAACGTTGAAAGGGGGATACATAGACAGGGTGAGGACCATGGAAAGTGAGAAGAACGTGGAAAGGGGGGATACATAGAGAGGGGGCGTGGAAAGAGAGAAGAACGTTGAAAGGGGGATACATAGACAGGGTGAGGACCATGGAAAGTGAGAAGAACGTGGAAAGGGGGATACATAGAGAGGGGGAGGGGCGTGGAAAGAGAGAAAGACCTTACAATAGAGATACAATTGTTGAGAGAAAGAGAGAAATGTGAAAAAAGAGACAGAAATAGAGAGATACGTGGAAAGGAGAGAAATAATAGAAAGAGAGAGAGAGAGAGAAAAAAAGAGAAAGAGAGGGGGCGTTGAAAAAGAAAAAAAAAAAAAGAGAGATAAAGAGAGAGATGTAGAAAGGCAGAGACGTGGAATGAGAGATATAAATTGATAGAGACGTGGAAAGACAGAGAGATGTAGAAAGTTCGAAAGACAGAGACGTGGAAAGGACGATACAGACGTAGAAAAGAGAGAAGGAAGAGGAGAGAGAGGGGCGTAGAACGGGAGAAGCAAAGAGAGAGAGAAAGCTGCGGAAAGGAAGAGAGAGAGAGGCGTAAAGAGAGAGAGAGAGAGGGGGAAAGAGAGGTGGAAAGAGACAGAGAAAGAGAGACAGACGTAGAGAGAGCGGGGTGGGGGTAGAATGGAGTTGGCCGGCTGTTTTAACTTTGGTGTTGATAGAAAACATATTTGTTGTTTTGGCACGTCGTCCGTTTGACCTTTGTGTCTACTTGACCTGCTGGCGATCGAGTTGATGAACGGCCAAATTTGAAATGTCAAAATAGTTCAACATTCGCTTCTTTTACTTCGAAAAATGCAGATTTCAAACCAGTCGTTTACGCATGCGCTTTTGGCAAATTAAGGAGAACACCACTGACCGACTTTCTCGTCTTCTTCTTCTCTTTCTTCTTTTTCTTTTACTTCTCTTTTTACTTCTTTTTTTCTTCTTCTTCTTCTTCTTCTCTTTCTTCTTTTTTTTCTTCTTCTTTTTCTCTCTTTCCTCCTTTTTCTCTTTCTTCTTCTTCTTTTTTTCTTCTTCTTTTTTCTTCTTTTTTTTCTCTTTCTTCTTTTTCTTTTTTCTTCTTCTTCTCTCTTTCCTCCTTTTTCTCTTTCTTCTTCTTCTTCTTCTTCTTTTTTTCTTCTTTTTTTCTCTTTCTTCTTCTTTTTTTCTTTTTCTTCTTCTTTGTTTCTTCTTTTTTTTCTTTTTTTTTTCTTTTTCTTCTTTTTTTGTTTTTCTTTTTTCTTTTTCTTTTTCTTTTTCTTCTTCTTCTTCTTGTTTTTCTTCTTCTTTTTTCTCTTTCTTCTTTTTTCTTTTTCTTCTTTTTTTCTTCTTTTTTTTTCTTTCTTCTTCTCTCTTTTCTTCCTTTTTCTCTTTCTTCTTCTTCTTCTTCTTCTTTCTCTTCTTTGTTTCTTTTTCTTCTTTTTTTTCTTTTTCTTCTTTTTCTTTTTGTTCTTCTTTTTCATTATCTTCTAATTCTTCTTTCTCTTTTTGTTCTTCTCATCTCTCCAACCATTATTTCTTTTCTTTGTAATAATAATGTTTGTTGTTTTCTTATGTTTTTACTTCAACTCTGTCTCCTGTCGCGCTTCTTCTTCTTCTTCTTCTTCTTCTTCTTCCTTATCCCCTCCCCTCTTCTTCTTCTTCTTATTATTATTATGATTATTATTATTATTATTCCATCCTCTCTTTCTTTTTTCTTTTAATAATAACATGTTTCTTTTTCTTCTCTTTTGTCCCCTTTTCTTCTTCTCTTCATCCATTTACTTCTTCCTCTTCTTCTTCTTCTTCTTCTTCTTCTTCTTCTTCTTCTTCCTTTTCTTCTATTTCGTCCTATTACCTCCCTACCCTTTCTTCCTTTTTCTTTTAGGAAAGAGTGCTCAATATTTTAATGGAGCTCAACTAGATCCAAGTGCAGATCCAAATGTTGATCTCTTATGCTATAAACTACTTTCATCTATTCCAGAAAAGCTACCTTCAAACTTAGTAAAATGATATACGATTAAAAATATAATTTTCTGTAATTAGTAATTAGCTCTTCAAACAACTTCTTTTGAAGAATTAATCTCTTAGTCTCGGGCTGCGGAGTCGGAAAGTATTAGGCTCGAATACGACTCGAACTCTTAGAATTCCAAAATAGCCAACTGCGACACCGACTGTTAGAATATCAAACATTTGACAGCAACTCCGACCCCTAGAATTCGAAAATATTCGACTCCAACTTCGATTACTAGATTTCCAAAATAGCCAACTGCGACACCGATACTTAGAATTCAAAATATCTGACACCTACTCGGACTCTGGCTCCAAGAATTCCAAAATATCCGACTATGACACCGACTCCTAGAATTCTTCAATATCTGACACCAACTCAGGCATCAAGCATTTCAAAATCTGACTGCCACCCCGACTCCTACAATTCCAAAATATCCTACATCGACTCCTAGAATTCCAAAATATCCTACACCGACTCCTAGAATTCCAAAATATCCTACATCGACTCCTAGACTCCCACAATATCCGACGCTGACTCCTTATTTTAAAGTTTTCTAATATTAGCACTCTCTATCTTTCGGATATTAAACCACCAGACTACGACTTCTGATATTATTTCGAGAACCACTCCGACACCTTCCACAACATCCGCCAATTCCTACTCTAATTCTGCAACCCTGATTACAAGATCTTTAAGTCCTGGGTATGGCCTTAAAAACATCCAGTGGTGAGGCTTCCATTTGGGAGCTGTATGAAATATGGAGTTGCCCCTTAGTTGCCATTGCTCCCAGGTCCACTCTGGCCCGGAGTGGTAGTACCTATAAGGGCCCCATCTATGGGTCAAATAGAACTTACTGGTGCTACCAAATCAGGCTGTCTGAAGTTATTGACTTCCTGACTCAAAATGCACCAAACATTGATGTTTTATTGTTTTTTTCTTTGCAAAACTCAGTCATGTTCTGCAAAATCCCAAACCAAAAAACAACAATTTCCCTCCCTCCCCTCTTCTTCCCTCTCCACTTCCCCCCCCCTTTCACTCAACGAAACACCATGAATAAATATGTGAAGATATAAAGAACTTGAAGCATAAAAACTTTTACCAAAATGACCGGATTCGGCATTAAATAACCCGAAAAGGGTTGATATGTCGTAAAACAAAACACCCAACCCCAAAACCATGAATAAACATTTGAAGATATAAAGAACTTGAAGCATAAAAGCTTTTACCAAAATGACTGGATTCGACATTAAATAACCCGAAAAGGGTTGATATGCCGTGAAACAAAAACAACCAAACCAAAAACCATGATTAAACAGTTGAACATATAAAGAACTTGAAGCATAAAAACCTGCACTAAAATGTCCGGACTCGGCATTAAATAACCCGAAAAGGGTTGATATGTCGTAAAACAAAAACAACCAAACCAAAAACCAGTATTAAACATTTGAACATATAAAGAACTTGAAGCATAAAAACTTTTACCAAAATGACTGGATTCGGCATTAAATAACCTGAAAAGGGTTGATATGCCGTAAAACAAAACAACCAAACCAAACACCATTATTAAACATTTGAAGATATAAAGAACTTGAAGCATAAAAACTTTTACCAAAATGACCGGATTCGGCATTAAATAACCCGAAAAGGGTTGATATGCCGTAAAACAAAACTTACTAGCAAACCAAGATCTTGAACATCACATCGAAAATAAACTATTTTTATTCCACTCCAAAATGAGATAACTTTATTTGTCTCTGATAAATTTGGAAGATTCTCTGATGCTGTATTTGCATCAGAGAATCTTCCAAATCAATAAAAACATGAAAATATGAAATCTTAATTGCAATACAAAGAAACGATCCTTCATTGAATGGCAGTAATTCGATAAAACCGCTAAACACTCAACAAAAAAAAAGTGACATTAAATTAATTGGTTGAGACGATATGTGCAAATAGTGAGAGTAGTTTACGTTTACAAAAAAAAAGAGCAGGAAACCAAATGTCATACGACAACACAAAACATATATTTTCAGTTTGGCGAAACATTTTACCACTACTTAATGTAAAGAAAACATTACAAACATTGGCTGGGTATTTTCTTCCTTCCCTACGCAGGAAGGTGTGGCACAGGGCCAGGGGGGTGGAGGAATCAAGCCGGCTCCCCTAAAGGAAGGAGCACTCTGGCTTATTAAACATTGTCTGGGCAGCACCGTTGGAATTTACCGATCGCGGCGCTGCATGTAGTTAGCAATAAACTAACTCTATCCCAAAAGAGGGGAGGTAAGGCTTGGGATGGTTGACCTCATAGGACTATTAAGGACCAATAGCTCGGTTGGTATTTTCCAGTTAAGAGTTTCTAACAACTGAAGTTGCGGAGAGACCGCAAACATCGACTCACAGAGAGAGAGAGAAAGAGAGAGAGTAAGAGTGGGTTAAAATATTTTAATGTTAAACGACATCTAAAAGAAACGAACGGAAACAGGGAGGGTCTTAGGGTTAGGGTTAGGGTTAGTGTTAAGGGTTTGAATCAGAGTTAGAGTTAGGGTTATGGTTAGGGTTAGAGTTAGGGTTAGGGTTAAGGGTTTGAGTCAGAGTTAGGGTGAGGGTTAGGGTTAGAGTTAAGGGTTTGAATCAGAGTTAGAGTTAGGGTTAGGGTTAGAGTTAGGGTTAGGGTTAAGGGTTTGAATCAGAGTTAGAGTTAGGGTTAGGGTTAGGGTTAGGGTTAGAGTTAGGGTTAGGGTTAAGGGTTTGAGTCAGAGTCAGGGTCAGAGTTAGGGTTAGGGTCAGGGTTAAGGTTAGGGTTATGGTTAGGGTTAGGGTTAAGGGTTTGAGTCAGAGTCAGAGTCAGAGTCAGAGTAAGAGTAAGAGTAAGAGTTAGGGTTAAAGTTAGTGTTGAGGTTAGGGTTGGGTTGGGTTATGCTTCGGATCATTATTGCTTCCATTCTTGTTTACTTACCACAAAAAAGTAGTATTACAATCGACCAAATAGAACCAATATATAGTACCTATATTGGCCACAAAACAACAACTCTTTCCCGACCTGTTACCTATCATTTATCTGACACCAGGGCCATTAAACTGACTATCACTTCACATTACAAAACAGACAGTCAGCCGATAGAGGAGCTGTCCTTAACATTTACTAAATACTAAAAGCGCCATACATGAATATGTTTAGTGTTTTAAAGGAGCTGTCCTTAACATTTACTAAATACTAAAAGCGCCATACATAAATAGGTTTAGTGTTTTAAAGGAGCTGTCCTTAACATTTACTAAATACTAAAAGCGCCATACATAAATAGGTTTAGTGGTTTAGAGGAGCTGTCCTTAACATTTACTAAATACTAAAAGCGCCATACATAAATAGGTTTAGTGGTTTTGAGGAGCTGTCCTTATCATTTACTAAATACTAAAAGCGCCATACATAAATAGGTTTAGTGGTTTAGAGGAGCTGTCCTTAACATTTACTAAATACTAAAAGCGCCATACATAAATAGGTTTAGTGGTTTAGAGGAGCTGTCCTTAACATTTACTAAATACTAAAAGCGCCATACATAAATAGGTTTAGTGGTTTAGAGGAGCTGTCCTTAACATTTACTAAATACTAAAAGCGCCATACATAAATAGGTTTAGTGGTTTAGAGGAGCTGTCCTTAACATTTACTAAATACTAAAAGCGCCATACATAAATAGGTTTAGTGGTTTAGAGGAGCTGTCCTTAACATTTACTAAATACTAAAAGCGCCATACATAAATAGGTTTAGTGGTTTAGAGGAGCTGTCCTTAACATTTACTAAATACTAAAAGCGCCATACATAAATAGGTTTAGTGGTTTAGAGGAGCTGTCCTTAACATTTACTAAATACTAAAAGCGCCATACATAAATAGGTTTAGTGGTTTAGAGGAGCTGTCCTTAACATTTACTAAATACTAAAAGCGCCATACATAAATAGGTTTAGTGGTTTAGAGGAGCTGTCCTTAACATTTACTAAATACTAAAAGCGCCATACATAAATAGGTTTAGTGGTTTAGAGGAGCTGTCCTTAACATTTACTAAATACTAAAAGCGCCATACATAAATAGGTTTAGTGGTTTAGAGGAGCTGTCCTTAACATTTACTAAATACTAAAAGCGCCATACATAAATAGGTTTAGTGGTTTTGAGGAGCTGTCCTTAACATTTACTAAATACTAAAAGCGCCATACATAAATAGGTTTAGTGGTTTAGAGGAGCTGTCCTTAACATTTACTAAATACTAAAAGCGCCATACATAAATAGGTTTAGTGGTTTAGAGGAGCTGTCCTTAACATTTACTAAATACTAAAAGCGCCATACATGAATATGTTTAGTGGTTTAGAGGAGCTGTCCTTAACATTTACTAAATACTAAAAGCGCCATACATAAATAGGTTTAGTGGTTTAGAGGAGCTGTCCTTAACATTTACTAAATACTAAAAGCGCCATACATAAATAGGTTTAGTGGTTTAGAGGAGCTGTCCTTAACATTTACTAAATACTAAAAGCGCCATACATGAATATGTTTAGTGGTTTAGAGGAGCTGTCCTTAACATTTACTAAATACTAAAAGCGCCATACATAAATGGGTTTAGTGGTTTAGAGGAGCTGTCCTTAACATTTACTAAATACTAAAAGCGCCATACATAAATAGGTTTAGTGGTTTAGAGGAGCTGTCCTTAACATTTACTAAATACTAAAAGCGCCATACATAAATAGGTTTAGTGGTTTTGAGGAGCTGTCCTTAACATTTACTAAATACTAAAAGCGCCATACATAAATAGGTTTAGTGGTTTTGAGGAGCTGTCCTTAACATTTACTAAATACTAAAAGCGCCATACATAAATAGGTTTAGTGGTTTTGAGGAGCTGTCCTTATCATTTACTAAATACTAAAAGCGCCATACATAAATAGGTTTAGTGGTTTAGAGGAGCTGTCCTTATCATTTACTAAATACTAAAAGCGCCATACATAAATAGGTTTAGTGGTTTAGAGGAGCTGTCCTTAACATTTACTAAATACTAAAAGCACCATACATAAATGGGTTTAGTGGTTTAGAGGAGCTGTCCTTAACATTTACTAAATACTAAAAGCGCCATACATAAATGGGTTTAGTGGTTTAGAGGAGCTGTCCTTAACATTTACTAAATACTAAAAGCGCCATACATAAATAGGTTTAGTGGTTTAGAGGAGCTGTCCTTATCATTTACTAAATACTAAAAGCGCCATACATAAATAGGTTTAGTGGTTTAGAGGAGCTGTCCTTAACATTTACTAAATACTAAAAGCACCATACATAAATGGGTTTAGTGGTTTAGAGGAGCTGTCCTTAACATTTACTAAATACTAAAAGCGCCATACATAAATGGGTTTAGTGGTTTAGAGGAGCTGTCCTTAACATTTACTAAATACTAAAAGCGCCATACATAAATGGGTTTAGTGGTTTAGAGGAGCTGTCCTTAACATTTACTAAATACTAAAAGCGCCATACATAAATAGGTTTAGTGGTTTAGAGGAGCTGTCCTTAACATTTACTAAATACTAAAAGCGCCATACATAAATAGGTTTAGTGGTTTTGAGGAGCTGTCCTTATCATTTACTAAATACTAAAAGCGCCATACATAAATAGGTTTAGTGGTTTAGAGGAGCTGTCCTTATCATTTACTAAATACTAAAAGCGCCATACATAAATAGGTTTAGTGGTTTAGAGGAGCTGTCCTTAACATTTACTAAATACTAAAAGCGCCATACATAAATAGGTTTAGTGGTTTAGAGGAGCTGTCCTTAACATTTACTAAATACTAAAAGCGCCATACATAAATAGGTTTAGTGGTTTAGAGGAGCTGTCCTTAACATTTACTAAATACTAAAAGCACCATACATAAATAGGTTTAGTAGTTTAGAGGAGCTGTCCTTAACGTTCACTAAATCATTTTCCCTTTACATGATCTTATCGACAAAGAAAAGGGAGCGTGTTTTTTTGTTTTTTTTAATTTCCCGTATTTAAAAATATATTTTCTTGGTAAAGTCAGGAGGAAACTACCTGGAAAAATATGGAAAGACGAATGAAATATAATTTTTTTTAACTTAGAGAAAGGTTGCCTCTGTGAGATAAATATCGATATGTTTGCTCAAATAAGTGCCCATTTAGAAAATTGAGATGAATTTGGCTGAGATTTTGAAAGATTGGCTATGGGAGAGTTTAGGCGAGAGGAGGGTCAGGGCGCACGATTTCGGTTCAGATAAAAATAAATGTTCTTTCTAATTCTCTTAAAGGTTTGGACCGAGGGAAAATAAATCAAGATTTCATCCAATCAGTCGGTAGTATGTGATTTTTTCTATCGCAATATTATATACATATATATATACATACATATATATACATATATATATACATACATACATATATATATGTATATATATACATATATATATACATATATATATATATATATATATATATATATATATATATATATATATATATATATATATATATATATATATATATAATCCAGGTAAAACATCCACAGGGTAGTAATCCAAAGAATTTCAACCAGGTTTATAAAAATTGATCAATATCAAATAGAGCTATTTATATATGATTATTTTTATTTACACAGACATGTACAAAATCTGCGACACTGGCATGTCGATGTTATCGATCAACAGCTATGATGAACTGTGATCTTATCAAGCAGAGTTAGAATCCGATCTTAACCTTGGATCATATGTGGAAAGAATTTCTTTGAAGAAGAAATAAGAACTACTACAGCTGATGATATTAAGAGCAAACGTCGTTTCTCCTATTGATGAAAGGAACGAAAATAATCCGGCACTCGCTTGAATACTGAGAGCAAGCATGCTGTGTGTTCGTTGAACTCTAAATAATTTACGTGACTGAAATAGGAATGTATTAACCAAACTCGTCTTTCAGGAACGCAATTCAGTAATAATAAGGCGGAGCATCATCACAAATATAGTAATATAAACTGTTTTTTTGATTATACAATATAAGTAAAAATTGTAAATGTATCGGGCATAATTGTAATTAAAACCTAGCTGAGCACGACATCAACCTAGTCAAGTGTTCAACCGTTAATGTTATCGTGCATCTGGTATCAGCAATATGCGTTGCTTTGGACTTAGTTAACCTTGCAGTTCTTCATCTGCTGTCACTTTTGGTCTGTCGTGCCACCAATGTTTCACTTCTTTTCTTCTTCTTCTTTCGTGTGAATCAGATGATTCTGGTGTTGGCATTAGTTTCCCGATTTTTTTCTAGTTATAAATCTTTCTGTAAAGACATCGGGTACTTACGGGAAGGACCACGAGAAGGTTGCCAATATCTCTAAGTGAAAGTGGTACTGTGAAACCGACTGGATTCGAACTTGGAACACCGAGATCTTCAGTCTGTGTCGTTATCCACTTAACCACCGTCAGCTCTCAATGTTTGATTAATGAATCCATAAAGAGAGGTCGTCGTCTCGAAAATCATTTAAGAGCAAAAAACTATATTCTATAAGAGTACCCATTGTTTTAATCTTCCGAATAGGCTATACAATTTGTACGAAAGTGTATTTCTACTTGTAATATAAAAACACTATATATATATACGAACAAATGTTCGCTACATTAAATAGCTCATATCAATTCTGCATTGACCAAAGACATACGCCGCAAGCTGTTGTCAACATTAGCTGATTCTGACTATACATGCCATATCTCAATGCGAGTCCTTCGCACCGGCTACCTCATTATAGCTCTGGATGAGACAGCTCGATCGCCTGGCCCGCGGGAAAGGAACGCTATACTGGAAACCACTTTCCGTTTTAAAAGCTGCCTGGACAGTGCAAGTCGCTTAGCTGACGCTTCGTTTTTAAGACGGCTTATCACTAATGAGATCCGGAAGTGAATATCTAAGTGAATAAATCTATATTTTT
>OY744552.1:50117042-50124542 GCA_963556195.1 Sepiola atlantica
CTTTTCCAAACGAGTATTGAGAAAAAAAAGGTAAAGAAAATTAAATAAAACTACCGAGACGTCTTTCAGTCGACACTCTTCAAGGTAATCGTCGACTATGAAGGGGAATCACGATTAAAAACGTGGTCAAAAGACCATAAATAATTATCGAGGGTATTAAAAAGAAAATTATAAAAAAGAAAAATGGGGAGAGACATTCTTAACGTACACCCATTAGTTCTAAGTTATGGGTGTATTCTTTTTGTTTGCACAGAGACGGCTGCCGTAAATTGATAGCAACCGCTTCGAGAATTTTTAGATGCGATTTCGAACGAGCTCTGTGCAAAATAGAGAATGCCTCATCCGAGTACCCTCCAGTGCAAACTTGGCACTGTAATAAATGTTCACCAATGGCCGACTCGTGGGCTTGTGAACGCCCGGATGTCGGCAACTGCCTGTGCCTACGTATCGAAGGGGGAGGGGGTATGTTGGGAAATTCTTACCTCTAAGCGGTGGCTGGTACGCCCCACGTAGTCAGCCTCGCACTGACCGTGAAAGCGATAAACGACCATGTTATATTGAATAGTGGGGATACCATCCTTCCGAATTTTTGCAGAGAGCTCGTTCGAAATATATATATATATATATATATATATATATATGGGAAGAGAAGGATGAAGGTAATCCGACGTGATGGTAAAATGAAAAAGGAAAAACCAAAAAATGGATGTTTTTTATGTGTACATCAACGTTTCGTCTTTATTTATAAGACTTCATCAGGATGATGATATAGAGAAAATATGTCATGCAAGTACAGATACATGTAGGGTAGACATATTGGGAGGAAAAATAAAGTAAAATGTCTACCCTACATGTATCTGTACTTGCATGACATCTTTTCTCTATATCATCATCCTGATGAAGTCTTATAAATAAAGACGAAACGTTGATGTACACATAAAAAACATCCATTTTTTGGTTTTTCCTTTTTCATTTTACCATATATATATATATATATATATATATATATATATATATATATATTCAGAGTCAGTAAACCTATTGACTACAGTGTGGTGATAAGGAACACTATGATTATATAGCTATATAAATATAGGTACATTTAAAATATAGGCCTTTTGAAAGACCCCAAATAGCGCAGCTATCAATATAAGCTCAATAGATGATTGTTGTATCAAGCAGAGCTATTATAAAGTTAATTGAGATTTGAATATTGTTTCAAGATTTCAAAACCAACTATCATTCGGTGTACGATCGTTTCAAAGTCAGCAAGAAGTCAGCCTGGACTCTCCTCCGGCGCTCACAGTAGCCACGACTACTACTTTTCTTTTATCACTCCATCATGTCAACCCAATATTTCGATGTACTTGCATGACATGTTTCTTCAAATTATCATCCTGAGTAAGTCTTACAATACAGACGAAACGTTGATGAATATATGAAAAATAACTCTTGGTTTTTTTTCTTTTTCATTTCCCATTACGTCGGATTACTCTCATCCTTCCTTTCTCAAATATTATATATATATATATATATATATATATATATATATATATATATATATATATATATATATATATATATATATATATATATATATATATATATACGATATGAGGTTTAAAAAGACTAAATATACATTCGGAGTGTACACATTATAAGTTATTTCGACCTTAACTAGGTCTCCTCGGATGTGTTTCCAATCACATCCGAGGAGACCTAGTTAAGGTCGAAATAACTTATAATGTGTACAATCCGAATGTATATTTAGTCTTTTTAAACCTCATAACGTATTCATGCTCTGTTTGAACGGACATAGAGCTCTCTGATTCGGAATCCTATCGGAAATAATCGAACCTGAAAACTATATATATATATATATAGAGAGAGAGAGAGAGAGAGAGAGAGAGAGAGAGAGAGAGAGAGAGAGGGAGAGAGAGAGGGGGGGGAGAGAGCGAGAGGGAGAGAGAGAGGGGGTATTAGAAGGTTATCACAATGTCGGCGTTGAGAAGTAAGACAAAAACAAGTGATTTTAATTATATATTTTTTCAAAAAAAGTTTTAATATTTTTCCCTATATAGCAAATCTTACTTGATTAGGCAAGACTTCAACACTGGTGTAATCTGTGTGACCGTGTTCCGTAATATATTTCGAGGAAGACCTCTTTGTCAAATGGTAGGTGTTTCAAATTTTTTTTAAAAACGTGTGGTTGGCAATATTGCTAATAACGCAGTAAATATTAATATCCGCAGCAAATGTAATAAAACTAAAACTATAACTGATTTATTCTTTTTTTTATGATTGTAATTACTTATCGAATTTATTATTACTTATTATATATATATGTATATATATATATATATATATATATATATATATATATATATATATATATATATATGTATATATATATATATATATATATATATATAATATTTATAAATGAATATTAAATTATTTATACCTACAGACGCTAGCGTTTCAAGCTTATTGCTCTCATCAGTGCAGGGAAGTAACAATTTCAGACAGTCGGGAGGCGCGAACCCGGTACACAGAGTCAGCCATATCCACTCGGCCCACGGAAACTGTCACATAATTTAGGGAAATTAAGATCTATATGTACCTAGAAGCGGGCGCAGATAGAAGACTAGTCGAGAGTGTTCGACAAACGTATTCGGAACTTTGCATTAGAGCTTTTTGACAGTCCATTTTTAACTTCGCCGAGAGTGCTCAACTTTAATTTCTTAAAGGGGCTTAGTATAATATATATATATATATATATATATATATATATATATATATATATATATATATGAGAGAGAGAGAGATAACTAATTAAAAGCAAAACTTTCCGGATGTTAATTTTAAACACCAGAGTTAATATAAATAAACAATATATATCGATTGATATTTTTAAATTTAATACTTTAACATTCAATCGTTTAATGTATGCCTTCCCCCACAAGTATACTTACATTTTTGCGAAAATATAGGCACACATTACATTCATCTGAAAGTTTTTAAGTAAACCGAAATATCTTATGTGTTGGTTTATTAAAAAAAACGTTCTTTAAATCAAACGTAAATTAATTCGAATGTTCTCAGTGGTCTTATTTCTTTTTGTATACTGACGAGCCGGCGCATTTTTCCGTCATCATCATCATCATCATCATCATCATCGTCATCGCAGCTGTGTCTGTAATCAAGTACTTTCAATGCACAGAAAGAGAAAAGGCGAGATCGCCGGTGAATTTAAACTGGGTCTTTATTTTGGAGAGAATTTTCGTCATACGAATAAAAGTCACGCATTAAAATTAAATGGAGAGAGACCAACATTGCTCTTCTTAACTACGTAGTTACAGGGAAGGATGGAGCGTGGGCATACAACAAGTGGCGCTACCAATGTTTTTAGGAATTAAATTCTTCTATTTTTTCTAATTACATCCTTAATTTGCGGCCGTTCATCACCGCTTCCAAAAACTGACTGCCGAAAGAAAACGTCGTAATTTCTTTCACACGGTATCAAGATGTCAATCTTTAATGGGGACACTGAATTTTTCATAACACAATTATGACTAAATATTTGGAAAATTTCTTTTTAAATTGTAATAAGAAAATTGTATCGGAAATATTTTATCATGTGTGCACTCGACTTTGTCCTTGTTCTTCGGTGTGCCTCAGGCTTCTGGACGATAACATAAAAAAGACAGAAATTAGGTTCGTTTGTACGGGAGAGAGAGAGACAAGGACAAAGATATCGTCAGAACATTTGATGCTACTAATAAATGAATGGCAGTAATCAAAATACGATTAAACTGATTTGTATTTCTACTAAGAATTCCTTACCCCGTGCAATCCCCCCCAACACCTACTGGCAATGGCCGGCCGACTTTTCACGTATATCTTCCTTGGAATCCAGGAATGAGAGACAAAAAAAACTCTAACGGACGTGACATCACTTCCGATTTCCGCTGCTATTCTTATCCCCTTTCAGTGCGTCCTCTCACTTTCTGCGCCCCCCACTATATAACAGATCTCCCTACGTCCAGTGTCAATCACGTGGTCTTTCACACGGTATCAAGACGTCACTCTTCAAGGGGACACTGACTAAATATTTGGAAAAAAAAAAATTTTTTAAATCGTAATAGGAAAATTGTATCGGAATCGGGAAAAAATATTGAAATCGTCCCATCGCTAGTTGTTATTTTGCTCCGACTGACCACGTGATTGAGACTTCGTCCAGTGTCGGAATCAAGCACCTAATTCGGACGAACGCAACGAGCGGACGATCACGGCTTGTGTTCACACTCTCGCCGAAGCTGACATCGCTTCAAAAACGGTTTCACCTCTCAAAGAAAGCTTAAATATTCTGTTAATGTCTAAGCGATTACTGACGTCATTTTAGCCGACATTTCACTCCGTACTTGTTACGACACTTTATATTTTCACACGCCGTAAATGAATACTAGAGAGGTCCGTTCGAGTGTCTTTACCGAAAATAATCTCCCTGTTGATCAACCGGAAACATTCAAGAACGTCGCCATTTTACTTGAATTAACTTCTTCCGCTTTATCGACAATCAATTTTATCTGATACTTTCGTCTGAGACAGCTTAGCAAACTAATTGTCGGTCGGCTTCGCCAATTACAATACACAGCATTATAAATGTCGCCCGGGAATCCTTACTCTAATGGAAACTAAACATATGCATGTCTATAAAGACATCCCGGAATATTATTTAACAGTAACGAAACGGTCTATAAAACCATCCAGTATAATTATCACAATGGCGACATTTTGTACGTCTGTTTGTAAAACCCATTCATTATTGTATAAATTAGATTATTCGGGCTACTGTTCTCATGAAAGTGTAATATCTGTTCCGATGGATACTGCACCCTTTAGACTGGTATTGTCTTGGCCTTTTGGCTAAGATCAAAGTGTAGTATCTGTTCCGATGGATACTGCACCCCATAGACTGGTATTGTATTGGCCTTTTGGCTAAGATCAAAGTGTAGTATCTGTTCCGATGGATACTGCACCCTTTAGACTGGTATTGTCTTGGCCTTTTGGCTAAGATCAAAGTGTAGTATCTGTTCCGATGGATACTGCACCCCATAGACTGGTATTGTCTTGGCCTACGGGGCTTGATCTACGCCGGTCTGTGGGTCTGTCCTGTGCAGGTCTAGGAGGTCCACCCTCCCAGGCTTCGCCTCCCCTCTTTGGGGAGGAGTAAGTTTATTGCTTACTGCCTGAGGCGCCCCTACCGGGGAATGCCGACGGGGCTGCCCAGGCAATTTTTAAACCCCACTTTCCCGACCCGACCTTGGGTTACATCTTACTTGTGGGAGTAAGATAAAAACTGGCCTTGTGCCTAACTCCTGGAGAGGAGTAAATCAATACTGTTCTCATCTTGAGTCTTAGTGTCACAACGTTTCGGCCGATGTAACATCCGACCTTCTTTAGGTGTACTTTGTAGAACTCTGGAATCTCTCTGTCTTTCTTTTGAGTACTACAAGATACACCTGAAGGAGGTCGGAGGTTACATCGGCCGAAACGTTGTGAAAATAACACTTAAGATGTGAACAGTAGTCCGAATAATCAAAATACTACATATTTGTTATCCTCATCTCAAAACTGCAGAGACATGCCATCTATTATTGTATCAAAAATAAAATATTATAGTAAGCCCCTTTAAGAGAATGAAGTCGAGCACTCTCGAGGATGTTACAAATAGACTGTCATCAACTTTAAAGCAAACTTTCGAATACGTTCGTCGAACACTCTAGACTAGTCTTCTATCTGTTCCCGCTTCTACGTACATATAGATCTTAATTTCTCTTAATCACGCGACAGTTTCTGGTAACCGAGTGGATATGGCGACTGCTTGCAAATTCTAGGCTAACTCTGTGAACCGGGTTCGCGCCTTCCGACCGTCTGAAATCGTTACTTTCCTCCACTGGTGAGAGCAAAAAGCTTGTAACGCTAGCGTATGTAGGTATAAATAATATATATATATATATATATATATATATATATAAAAAAGAGAGAGAGAGAGAGATATATATATATAATAGTAAAAAACATAAAACAAATAAATACTATTTAAGTTTTTATATTTAGTGAAAGGTAGTTCAAACCTGACTACAAAACTTTAATAAACTTCGATTGTTTTTCTACGTTTCAATTAATGTATTAATTAAAATAAATATTGTAACGAATATCAATAAACGAGGTCATTAATCGTACTTTAATGGCATCAGGATCCGTCGTCCTCAGGTCATCTCTGTCACTGCGCGTAAAGCGAAGAACCGTAAATCAATGGAGTGAAAGTGGAAACGTGGTTTCTGCAATAGTTCTTTGTGTGTGCTAACCCTAACCTACCCCTAAACTAAACTAACCTAACTTTACCTAACAAACCTAACCTAACCTAACCCTAACCCTAAGCCTAACCCTAACACTGACCCTACCCTTAACTATAACCCTAACCCTAACCCTCTCTGCCACTGCGTGTAGCAAGTAGAGGCGTGTCATGAGAGGAACCGTAAATCAATTGAGTGAAAGAGGAAATGTGGCTTATGTACTAGTTCTTTGCGTGTTCTAACCCTAACCCTAACATAACCCTAACCCTAACCCTAACCCTCAACTTCCCATACAAGCGCTGAGCCTTAGTGCTCTCGGTATCGGAAGTAAAACCCTGTGAACATGCAGGTTAACGAATAATTGCGATCAATCTGAAGAACTTCATGCAGACCATTTAACAATCCTGAGGCGCGATCTTCGTGAGCTCTATGCAAAACAACAAAACAACAAGTGAGTTTCATAAATAAATAAATTTGTGGATGATCTGCAAAGGGAGAGTAGAAAGTGATTAACTTGTTTTTACTCTCGGCAGCCTCGTTACTCTCGCTTCCCTTATTTTGTCCTTTAGTCTTTACATTCCATGATCGATATTTCTGACAAAGGGGGAAGAATAGCTGTTTTGGGGGTCGGAATTAGTTTTTTTACCTTGAAGTAGGATATTTTTTAGCTCCTTACATCAGGTGGCTTGGTGCCTTGTCTGGAGCGATTTCGAGTTTAAAAAAAAAACATTACATTTAAATTTCTGCATATTGGTACAGGAGGATCAGGGAGAGAATTCCGAGGCAAGAAGTTATTAGAGTAGAAAGCCTTCTGGCACATTGTGACATCTACAGTGAAGGGGTGGGATTTTAGCGTTTCATATACAATGGAGATAAGACTTGGCTCATCCTTACGTCCTATCGCCGCGATGTTGCATCCTTGTGCCTGTTTTACAAGTACTTCAATTGATTGTGTTCCAATGAACTTGCTGCTCTAGTGCCCCTTCGACGTAAATACACTAGACCAACCCGACAATCAGTTAAATCCCATCCATTCACTGTGGAGGTCTCCAGATGCCGGAGAGACTTCTACTCCAATAGCTTCTTTCCTTGTACTGCCGGTCTCTGAAATTCCCTCCCTGCTCCCTGTCTCCCTGAC
>OY744552.1:50137042-50144542 GCA_963556195.1 Sepiola atlantica
TTTTCACTTATAAAATAGATCATTCAGTGAAGACCGGGGTTGTTCCAATAAAAACAAGCTCGATGATACTCGATTACAGAGTACAGAGCATTTATATGCGATTTTATGAAGGCTTACCAAAGCATTCTTTTCAGGACACCAATGATCACCATTAAAGATATTTTTTCTTACAAATACTATTTATTCAAATTAAATGTTTTTTCCTACACGTGTTTCACTACCAAGTGATAGTGAAACACGTGTAGGAAAAAACATTTAATTTGAATAAATAGTATTTGTAAGAAAAAATATCTTTAATGGTGATCATTGGTGTCCTGAAAGGAATGCTTTGGTAAGCCTTCATAAAATCACATATATATATATATATATATATATATATATATATATATATATATATATATATATATATATATATATATATATAGTGTGTGTCAGGTTGTATATGACACACTGTTTTAAAACAATGTTTTAAAGTGAAATGTTTTAACGAGAAAAATACTTAATGTAAAGAACAATGTTTAATGCAAAAGTTTAAAAGAACTGGCAGTTTAAAGGCTTGAAAATGCCTCTTAGAAATTAGTGTTGAAAACGCTTCTAGACTTTTCATATGATTTCGTGTTGTTTTCGTGTTCAGAGAAACGTGTAGGAGACTTTAATTTGCATGTGATTATGTAACAACAAAACTCATTTTGGTGCCGTTGTTTAAAAGATATTAAGAACTTTGGATCGATTTTGTGGGACGGGCCTTGGTCAACGCTTCCGAGGGATTTTCGTGTGATTTCGTATTATGATTTTGTGGGACGGGCCTTGGTCAACGCTTCCGAGGGATTTTCGTGTGATTTCGTATTATGATTTTGTGGGACGGGCCTTGGTCAACGCTTCCGAGGGATTTTCGTGTGATTTCGTATTATGATTTTGTGCGCCACGTAAGCTCTTCTTCCTTCGTTTGAAACCGCCGTTTTAATTTCTGACTTTGCACTCCGGGTGCCTTCTTCTTCTAACCTCGTGCACTGGGGATGATATACTTTTAAATATGGGCTAGAGGGAATAGCTTCCACACCCGCTTTGCCTCTTTTACATAAAAAAATTAAACTAAACATAGCTCACATTACGACCCCTTACGCTTAGCAGCCGTGTTCCAAAATTTATAATGACTGGTTAATTAGTTTAGGAGTAAATCCTGTACATAGAAATATATGAACAAATACACACATATAGCTCTATATAAAGAGATTAGACTCCCTACCTATCTATGTTTAATTTATTTTTAAGGATTTAAATATTTATTTATGACTGGACGATTTTTGGGCTACCCTCTTTCAGCCGAAATGATTACTCCATCCACTCCTAACTCTTGCAATCACACTAGCACCTGCTCCACCCTGTGCTCCAAGTAGCAAAACTTCTGAACAGAGGCTCAAAATTTGACTGTTACTGAATCGATTTGAGATTATGGAAAATAATTTGAGTTTTTGGAGAGTGGTAATCATTACTATTTCCGACATAAATTATTTTAAAATGAAATACAGTTGGGAAATTAGAGAGAGAGAGAGAGAGATTTGCTTGGACCACACTCTATTTAGTTAATATTGTGTGTCCACCTGTAAGAGACCGAATTCCCTTTCTCCAGAAAAGGCCAATTCGTCAATCATTCTTTCCACTCAATTTCTCGGCTTTCGTTATGTAATATTGGGTCACAACCACAACCACTATTTGTTCTACCTTGATATCATTCGAAAATTCATAACTAAAAATAAGTCTATTTAGGTCTACATTATTATAGTCTCTGGTAGTGTCCGCGTAGACCTCTTTCTGACGCAGGAGTGAATAATAGCGTTTATTATTATTTTTATTATTATAATTAAGTAGAATTAATAATAATAATAATAATAATTATCATCATCATCATCATCATTATTATTATTTACTCACTAGGAGTTCTCACACAGGTCATCAGTGATTGCTCACCGACAACCGGTGGTATTCCCTGGAGTCTGAGTGACAACAAGTCTCCCCAGATTTCCAGTATTTAAGACATTCTTTTTGCATAACTAAAAATAAGTCTCTTTAGGTCAGGTGTGGGCAAACTACGGCCCGCGGGCCGCATACGGCCCGGCAATGTAATTCATACGGCCCTTCAAAATGCTAATAAATGAAAAATGATTGCATTTTCGCTTTGCAATCCATATATTTCGGTTATTTCAGATATCATTTATATTGGAAAATATACTATGCGGCCCAGTAAAATTTGTTTTGTTTTAATGTGGCCCTTGCTCTGAAAAGTTTGCCCACCCCTGCTTTAGGTCTACATTATTCAGTACTCACTAGGAGTTCTCACACAGGTCATCAGTGATTGCTCACCGACAACCGGTGGTATTCCCTGGAGTCTGAATGACAACAAGTCTCCCCAGATTTCCAGTATTCTCCACCTCTTTTCGATAGCCACCGCAAATAAACTTGCAGTGTCACAACAGCCGTTTACCATTGATTTTTCGCCGGTAAGGATCATTGGTTTTCTCTGGGATTTGGGTGGTATATAAAAGTATATCTCGCTCTCTCATCCTCACCTCGTTTTAATTTTTTGACAATCTATTTAGTCTTTGGCTTTTCTTTATTATTGGGGGGGTCATGCCCTTCGCCTCCCCGTGATGTCTTACGGGTTATTGTTCAACATGTCTGCATCATTATTTTACATAAACACATACAAAGAAATATACATATATAGAAATATCTAAACATATACATATATATATAAATATAAACATATATATATATATATATGAACACACACATATAAATAAAAATATAAACATATATAGCAATATATAAACATATACACATATATAGAAATATATAAACATATACACATATAACAGAAATATACACATATATATAAATATATAAACATATACACATATATATAAATATATAAACATATACATATATATATAAATATATAAACATATACATATATATAAATATATAAACATGTACACATATATAAAAATATATAAACATATACACATATAACAGAAATATTAACACATATATTAATATATAAACATATACACATATATATAAATATAAACATAGATAAATATATATGAACACACACATATAAATAGAAATATAAACATATATAGCAATATATAAACATATAAATATATATATTAAAATATGCATATATATAGAAACATATAAAGATATACACATATATATAAATATATAAACATATACACATATAACAAAAATATACGCATATATATAAATATATAAACATATGCACATATATAAATATATAAACATATACACATATATATAAATATATAAACATATACATCATATACATATATATAAATATATAAACATATACATATATATAAATATATAAACATATACATATATATAAATATATAAACATATACATATATATAAATATATAAACATATACATATATATAAATATATAAACATATACACATATATATATAAACATATATATATATACATATATATATACATATATATATATAAACATATATACATATATATATACATATATACATATATATACATATATATATATATACATATATATATACATATATATACATATATATATATATATATACATATATATATATAAATATATATATATATATATATATATATATATATATATATATATATATATATATATATATATATATATATATATAATGGTAATAATCCAGGTGAAAAATATCCACAGGGTGGTAATCCAGAGAAATTTAACCGGGTTTATAAAAAGTGCTAAATATCAAAATAGAGCTATATATATGATAATTTTATTTACAAAGACATGTACAAAATCTGCGACACTGGCATGTCGATGTTATCGATCAACAGTTACTATAAACTGAGATCTCATCAGGCAGAGTTAGAATCCGATCTTTACCTCAGATCATATTTGGAGAGACATCGGATTCTTACTCTGTCTGATGAGATCTCAGTTTATAGTAACTGTTGATCGATAATATCGACATGCCAGTGTCGCAGATTTTGTACATGTCTGTGTAAATAAAATTATCATATATATATATATATATATATATATATATATATAACTCCTAGTAGGGAACCTAGTTTTGATAAAAGTTTCTCTCGGGACTTGTAGTTGAGTATGGCGCGACTTTGTCTTATGGCGACACAAATGTCAATGTCCATCGGCGGGAGATTTTTCGAGAGGAAGACAAATAAAGATGGAGTGTTTTCCCGATAAATTTGAGTCGAAATCCATGGTTAAGTGTTCCGTGCAGTTAATTGCAATCAATTTCAACTTTTTTTTTTACTTGCCTTCCCAGCAAGATAAAGATTACAAAGTTCACCGCATTTGATAAAAAACAATGTTCGTATTGGTCGGAGATACGTCCACGACAATCAGTCCGACAGTGGTTTTGTTGGTTTCGGGTTGAGGTATGGCTTTGTTAAGTGATTGAAGGTCTACCCTCAAAGGTTTTTTTTTACACCAAACTAGGCATATTGCTGTTACATAATCGATGGATGTGAAGAACGATTACATCAGCTAGTATGGATTTAGTATCTAGGTGGACCAGTGCAAGTTAACTTGACACGAAATCTGGGGAACAGGTTCACTCTCGGACTAAAAATATAAACAAGCCTGAACTCAGGTTAGAGATGAGGGAAAGGTCAAACAGGTTCGTTGTGACAGGTTCAGTGTCCCCCTTGAAGCAATGACGTCACGAAATCGTGGGAATGAAAAAAGAAAGACGTTTTTTTAGTCAGTCCGTTTTCTGGCGACGGATGCGAAATTGAGATGTAATTAAAAAAAGGAGAATGGGAATTTAATTCCTGAAATAGTTCATAGCGACTGATCTACCCCTTCCTCGTTCCCCCGTTAAAAAGAACAATTTGGTCTCTCTCTCTCTCTCTCTCTCTCTCTCTCTCTCTCTCTCTCTCTCTCTCTCTCTCTCTCTCTCTAACTCTCTCTCTCTCTCTCTCTCTCTCTCTCTCTCAAATTTAATGAATGTATGATTTTTATTCGTATTACGAGAAAATCTCTCCCAAATATAAACCCAGTTTAAATTTTCCGCCGGACTCGCCTTTTTCCTCTCTGCATGAAAAGTTCGATTACAGACACTAGACGATGACTATGATAATGACTGCGAAGTACCGCCCACTACGACTATGACGACGGCGAAAAGCAGCGCACTAGTCGATGATGATGATTGTGACGAAATGCTAACACACTACGACGATGATGATGATGACAGTACCGGGCGTCAGTATACAAAAGGATAAAGGTATACGAGGATACTGCTTAAAAAGAATCGATTTTTAATAAACGACTACGTAACATTGCCACTGAAGTGTAAGAAGCTACTGTGATAGGAGCCAAATTTATAGCGGAGAAACCTGAGTGGGGATTTGGGCAACAAGACGTTTGTTCACATTAATTTTCTGCATTCTGATACCTTCTCTCTGAGAAGTTAGTGTATTACTAATCGCATGAGACGTCCCTACAGGAGGAAATACCGACAGGTATGTTGAGACCTTTTTTGTAGTTGAGATTACATTACATCTAGTGCGCTGCCAGTCTTCAGTTTAGCGTTTGGCAGTTTTCGCCTCGTCAACTCTCAGGTGCTTCCGTAACCTGCCCGAACGTTGGCGACGCGAAGTCACGGAAACATGGGGCGTCATCTATACGAGAACCCAATATTATCTTACCTAGGTCCATCAGGACCCTATGACGGTACTCTTCAAAATACTTATAATGAAGATGCCTATTTACTTATTTTATGTGCGTACCGTGTTAATGGCGACAAGCAATATGACACTGACGATTCCCATAAGGATGAAACGTATACGTATGTAGATAAAAACAAATATTTATAATGAATTATTTGTCGTCCTCATCGTGGCTTAAACGCAATGTTCCTTTCAAAAGTCGAACTCTCTACGACAGCTGCCTTTAAATAGGATTAATCTCACGCTGATTTGGTAATATAACTCGCCATTTTATCGCAACATTTTTAACAGTGCCATTTTAACATTTACCATATTTACCCTGCCCCACACAATACACATTGTTAACGGTTCATTGTCTACAATATAATGAACACAAGTTGCTGTTTTTCGAAATGTTTTTGTCGGTATCTACGCGAGCTGTGTGCGTGCGCCAATTAAATGAGATGATTAGTGTGAAGTGTCAACGTGTGGCGATTTTGAGATCCGTGACGAGGCGATTGTTCTCCGGCGTTCTTGGATGAATCGTCATTAATGCGGGCCGTATAATGTAAACAAGTCGGCTTATGCATAATTCTGTATCATGGATGCTCGTTGGGTAACGGGGGGGGTGACAAGAAGAACGAGACATTTTCTATAGAAGTGATTTGGTTTCTATAGGAAAGGCAAACGTTCGGCGAGATTGAGCGTCAAACACGACGGGAACAGACCGGTTAATTGGGGCGGACAGAGGCGGACAGAAGCGGACAGAGGTGGGCAGTCATCGGATGAAAAAAAAGAAAGAGATAAACAAATAGAAACACTTACACACGTAATTATTTTAGAAGGGATATATATATATATATATATATATATATATATATATATATATATATATATATATATATATATATATATATATAGTCTCGGAAGTTGCTCAACCATTAAAACTATATTAAAAAAAATAAATAAATAAATAAAATTTAAAAAAAACTTATAGTCCCAAGTCTTCCAGTGGAAAATCACTCATGTAAGTCAATTTATTTTTTACAGTTATTATATTAGTTTATTTCTAACACTATTTTAAGGGATCATCAGTTGTTTACCATGAAAAACTGTTTCGGGAATTTAAAAACAAGACAGTATTTAATTTCATGGCTTCCCAGCAGAGTTGATCAGACCCCACTTCCCTTAAAAGACAAAACATAAACGTTTCTTATACTAAATCTACGTTTTGTTCCATATAAATGTTTTGCTAACTTATATTAGTTATTTAAGACCCCCAAAAAAAAAATTGTTTTTACCTGTGCTGTTCGTCTGTCTAATCAAATTTATCCGTTACTTACAAAAATGTTGCTGCATTTTAAAGTGTTTGGACGAATCCATGACACTATTATTTAAGTGATTAATGTATTATTTTTAGTTTTATATTATAAATATAAAACACATCAACACATCAGAAAATAAAAAATAAATAAATAAATAAATATGTATATACATATATATATATATATATATATATATATATATATATATATATATATATATATATATATATATATATATGGGAAGAGAAGGATGAAGGTAATCCGACGTAATGGGAAAATGAAAAAGGAAAACCAAAAAATGGATGTTTTTTTTATGTGTACATCAACATTTCGTCTTTATTTATAAGACTTCATCAGGATGATAATATAAAGAAAAATGTCATGCAAGTACAAACACATTTAGGGTTGACATATTGGGAAAAAGGAAGAAAATAGTAGCCACTACTGGA
>OY744552.1:50149542-50162042 GCA_963556195.1 Sepiola atlantica
ATTATTCATCTTCATAGTAATGGCAAGAAAAGTTCTGAGATTGTTGACACCGTAGGAAGGTCTCCTAGTGTAGTAAAGCGTATTGTGGCACATTTCAAGCAGTCGGGATCAGTGGCAGCTGCCCCAAAATCTGGTAGACCTCGAAGCACAACTGCTCGACAGGATCGTCTTATTGTCACAATGTCACTTAAAGACAGATTTAACACTGCTGCTAAAATATCTCGAGAACTAAAGCAAAGGTCTATTGTTCAAGCGTATCGGCAAACTGTTACACGCCGGTTGCACGCTTCTGGATTGCAATCCCGAGTGCCAGCAAGGAAGCCTCTTATCTCCAAAAAGAATCAGAAACTCCGCCTCGCTTTTGCCCAAGAACACGTTGTGTGGACAACCGAAAACTGGTCCCGTGTGCACTTTAGTGATGAATCGAAGTTTAACGTTATCGGATCTGATGGCAACACGTATGTCCGGCGAAGAACTGGTGAGAGATTGGAGGTTAAGTGCGTGAAAAAAACTGTGAAATTTGGAGGAGGAAGTGTAATGGTTTGGGGCGTTATGTCAGCTGCAGGCTGTGGACCACTGATTCGTCTGCAAGGTAGAATAAATGCAGAAGTTTATAAGCAGATTCTACGGCAGCATGCAGTTCCTAGTCTTCGGTCGTCGCTCTATCAACCTGCAATTTTCATGCAGGATAACGCTCCTTGTCACACTGCTAAGAAAGTAAAAACATTTTTAGACGAGGAAGAAGTTGAAACGATGCGTTGGCCCCCTCAGAGTCCAGATCTTAATCCTATTGAGAATATCTGCAAAATAGTTGGTGAACGTGCTCAACTTCAGTGCCCAAAAAATCAAGAAGAACTCTGGCAGTGCTTACATGCTGAATGGAGTGCGATAACGCCAGCGTTTTGCAAGAAGTTGGTGGATTCCTGTGCCAAGAGGTGTCAAGAAGTCATAAATAGCAAGGGTTTGTTTACCAAATACTAGTTAGTTGGTAATTTCAGCCATTCACAGCAAGGACAAAAGCCGCAATCGTGTTAGCCCTTAACTTTTGGACACACAAATTTTGAACAATTTTATTTAAAATGGTAGTTATTCAAAAAATACTTAGTGTAGGCTAACGAAATTATGACCCATTGAAGATATACATGTTATCTATATAATTGTGAAGTAATTTTTTGTTGTTCGTGTGTATTTGTTTCAAATATATGGTTAACCTTGCTGAGGTTTTACTAGCCCTTAACTTTTGGACGCTACTGTATATATATTATATCACATAGTTCTTTTTGTTTTTAAGGCAAATCTAAACAGACGGATTAAATAAACAAAACGATGAGTTGCAGCGACTTATTTAAATTATTTATTTCATACAATATCATCTATGTGTGTGTGTGTGTGTTTATATACAGACGTATTAGAATCATCCCTAGCAATAATAAACGCTCCGTAAATTAACTTTCTTCTTCGCCGCTTTCTTCACGATTTTGTCGTCGTCATCGTCAAGAAAACAAAACTTGACACCATTAATCGATGGATGTGAAACCAGTGGAAAACAAATTTCAGCCGATTACAGACTTCAATTCTTCTCTCGGCTGAACACCGCCGCGAATTAAACCGGTGCTAATTGCCTTCTGTCCCCCAGATTATCGACGTTCCATTCATCCGGGCATAATTCTTAGTTTGACCAGCTTTGACCAAACACGTTTCGCATTTTTGCCAACGTGAATTACGTCAACTCCTTTCGATGCTATTCTGGCCATGAATATAAATTATAAAATTACCTTTTCATACGGATACCAAAGTTTGACAAAAAATATGTTAATTAAAATGTTGCAACTCTACGAAATTCTAGAATACCTGATAACTTTTTAAGAGAATAACTTTTGATATGAATTGGTCGTTTCTTGAGGAGGTCCCTTGCTTTTATCAGGCTGAGTTTTATTCCAGACGTGAAATCTGGCTTCCCCACGATAGCAAAGTTAGACACAAGTTTGGGTTTTAATGTAGGGAAATTCAGATTCCCAAAATGGATCTCTCCGGATTGAGACAAATATAAAAATTGCATTGGTCTAAAACAAAGGCGGGCAACCTTTTCAGAGTGAGGGCCAGATGAGACATTTAGAAGGAGATCGCGGGCCGGAGTGAAAAACGAAATCTCAGAATTATTATATTTGGTTTACATGAATAACTTGTACAAAAAATTGCATTGAACACTCTACAAATCTGATATTTTTTCTCAAGAGATTTCTGTATGTGATGTTATAAAAGGCGCCGACGAAGAGCCATTTTGGAATCATAAAAAAATAATGACGGGGGAAGTAGCAAGTTGATCCAGCATTCGTTTTGACACACCTCACATAGGTTCTATGTTTCATGCCCTTTTCCTCGTCTCTCGTTTCCTCTTTGCCTCTCTCTTTCTCTTTTTCTATTTTTATCTCAGGCCAAGGATTTGAAATTAATAGTTAAAGAAAAATGAAATATACATGCATCATCGCTCACTGATATTCACACATTTTTATCCCACTGTAAATCTTAATTGAAACCTGCTTTTACGTCTATGTCACAAAATGATATGAGTTTTACTGGGAGGTCCGCGGGCCGGATTGCAATAATAAAGCATAGCAGGGTGGCGGGCCGGACGCTAAGCCTTCGCGGGCCGGATGTGGCCCGCGGGCTGGAGGTTGCCCGCACCTGGTCTAGAAGGACAAAAAATATGCAGCGCATCGGTCTAAACAGATACTACACATTGCTCCTAGCCAAAAAGTCAATGAAATAATGTCGCTGCAATAATGGTTTGATCATCCTAAGGCTCCAAAAAAGTTCCTGACTCTTGTTGTAATCCTCTCCTCATATAAGTTTAGTGGTTTTGGAAATATATAGGATTTTGATTGCGGCCATCTTGAATTTTACCTTTTTGGGGACAAATAAATACTGTAGTTAGAAATGTTTTTATCTGATTCATTGACTATAAAAACATAGGTATACACACACAAATGTATGTTTCTAGGTTTAATAGTTTAATAGAGATATTGACATTATTAGATTTTGATGGCAGCCATCTTTGAAAATGGTGGAAATGTATGAAGATTTCATGTGATCTTTGTCCATTAGGATCAAAATTCTAACTTAGACCCTTAGCCTCAACCTGGTAAAAAACACTAAACTTTTGAAAAAACTTGAAGTGAAAATGAAAATTTCCTCATTGCAGCCATCTTTGAAAATGGCGAAAATGTATGAAAACTCCATCTGATTTTGTCCACTCGGACGAAAATTGTTACTTAGTCCCAAAGCTTCAAAATCGAACTTTTGCAAAAAACCTTAAGTGACTTATATTCCAGGCACCTCCGCTATATAAGAGTCATATACGTCTTCAGAAATGCCGCCCCTGCATTTGTAGTGTCATGCAAGACTTAATATAAATGACAACACATGTATCTTACGAAAATATAAGATGTATCTTTATTTGTTGGTGACGATGAGGGTGGTGGTTGGAGAGGATTTGTGCACATGGAATCAGACGGTTGATTCTTCTCCGAGGTTCGATCGTCAACTTCTTTCAATTTTCGGTCGTTATTATATAACAATTTCGTGGCCACCTCGACGACCTCGTCGAGGTTACACTCGGTGACGGCTTGAACTCATTTAACAATTCAACAAATCTGTCTATCTTTTCTTCGCATGATACAATTGCACCTGGTAAAATGGCATGTAACCCTTCCGACATATCTCTTTATTTTGACATTGGGTTCTTACCATTTAAGTGATTCAACTGCAGGTGCATATCTTGTTGTCAACATGATTTTACATTATGACAATCGATCAGTCTATATCGCTTCTTCCGCTGCAGGTGTTTCATGTTTTGGTACAGTGTTTCTTACCAAAACTGCCCTTCATGTCATCCGATAGTTTTCTTATCTTTTGACAATCGATCATATGTTGCCTCTTTCTGTTCAGGTGTTTGTCTGGTTGTGAGTTTTATTTTATTTTCAAATAACTTTTTGGTCATCCGATAATTATCTTATCTTTTGACAATCGCCAGGTGCACCTGTTTTATTAACCACTTTTCCGTACACCGACTCGGAGATGTAACACATTGACAAAGTATAAAATTGACTCGTAATCTAGTGGGGAATGATCTCTTCTCACAGAATAAACGTTTTTAGTTTTACTTTGATCTATTGTTATTTCAACGGTAGGTGTTTAAATTAGTTCAGATCGCTGGTCCCCCAATTGTAAAACATTCGTAGTAAAAGCTCGTCTAACTACACCCACTGCAAATAACGTTCCATTCTTCCTCTTAAATCCACGCGGAAAGATGCCTAAACTAAGTTTCTTTACAAGAATGTCCCATCTGGATACCGAGCCATCTCGGCATTCGTGGCAATGAAAGAGCGGATAAAGCCGCCAAAGAATCCTTAAATATGACACCAGCAAATACTAGGATCCCATACACTGATCTTCGACCTTCTATTAACAAGATAACCAAACAAAAATAGAAAGAATGTTGTATGAGATGTGGTCAACTATAGATGAGTGGGCCCTGGAATATAGAAAAGTAAGGAGAGAAGAGGTTATAATAACCAGGCTTCGAATAGGACACATGCAGATCACTCATAAGAACTTATTGGAAGGAGAGGATATATATATATATATGTGCGTGTGTGTGCATATATATATATATATATATATATATATATATTAAGTAATTCAGGTTAGTTTTATATTCCAATAAACATGTTTTTTTTGGGGGGGGTCAAATTTCCAAAAATATATAACATTTCTGCGAGATGTATATTTACGGTTCGTTTCTTTCGCGGTGAGCCAAACAATATTTGTATACCAATGTCGTCTCTGCAACACTACAAAATCATCAGAAAAGTCCACAAAAGAAGAAAAGTTCTAAAATTGAAATGTCTTGAAAAAAACCTACACCACACAGTGGGTTGCTCATTGTTGGCGAAAACAAAAAACAAAAAACAAAGAAAAGAGCAAACTCACAGGTGGGGAAAAACTCGCTAAAACGCCATATATATATATATATATATATATATATATATATATATATATATATATATATATATATATATATATATAAAGCTCCTTTCCTTCAATAACTACAAGAAACCGCTCCAACCACCGATTGTCATGGCAAATAACACCCTACCTGAGAGTTCATCATTCAAACTCCTCGGCCTAACCTTCACAGGTAACATGAATTGGAACAAATACATTGAAGATATTGCCAAGGCTGCCGCAAAGAAGGTTGGCTCCCTCTACCGGGCTAGCAAACTCCTCACACCTGACATTATCCTGTATCTCTACAAAGCCACCATCCGCCCATGCATGGAGTATTTTTGCCACATCTGGGCTGGTGCATCATCTACTAGTCTCTCCCTCCTTGACAAGGTCCAAAAAAGAATCGCAAACCTAATAGGTCTCTCACTGTCAACCAAGCTCCAGTCCCTGTCTCATCGCCGCAATGTAGCATCCTTGTGCTTGTTTTACAAATATTTCAATGGATTATCCTCCGATGAATTGGCTGCTCTGGTGCCCCCTCGACGTAAGTTCACTAGACCAACTCGACAATCGACTAAATCCCATCCATTCACTATGAAGGTCCCCAGATGCCGGAGAGCTTTCTACTCAAATAGCTTCTTCCCTCGTGCTACTGACCTCTGGAACTCCCTCCCTGCGCCCTGTTTTCCCGACGGTACTGACATGCAGAAATTTAAAACTAATGTAAATAGACAACTCGCTGCGCAGATCCCAATTTAGGTTGAACCCCCCAACCTTCTCCCTTTTCTTTTTTCTCAGTAGCCCCTTACATCTACAGTGGCGGCCTGCCTTGTCTGGGGTGAACTATGTTAAATATATATATATATATATATATATATATATATATATATTTTATTGAATTTATTATTGCTTACCTTCCTATTTTCCCCTCTCCATAATTATTCGACTACACTAAATAAATCAGTTATTACTTAGTTATATATATATAAAAGGAGATTGTAGTTTGCTTGAAGCATTGCTGATAAATGTAAGTGCAGATTAGTCGTCCGAGGCTATAGCAATGCGATGTGGTTGCCGTAAGGTGGAAAAGTGAAAAGAAATAAACGCAGGGAGAAAGTGAAACTCAAAACGATTTATTAATAATTTCACGAAAACTGATTAAATACCAAAAGAGTAAATACTGTCCGGTAAGTAACAGTTCGGCAAAGGGTAATCTTAAATTTTCGAAAGAAAAACTTTCATTTTCAGAAGACAACAATAAAAGACCGAGTAGGTCGAAGAAAAACGGGAATATATATATATATATATATATATATATATATATATATATATATATATATATATATATATATATATATATATAATGAAGAAGAATGGAAATGAATTAGAGAAGCAAAAGTCAAATCATAATTCAATTCAATTGCTCAGAGCAAGGTATATTCCGCAAAAAAGGCAATTTATTCAAGTTAAATTTTCCTTAAGCCAGGCTTTTCAAAGATCAAAATCTTATCATCAGAGGAAGCCGCTGGGATAGATAAGTTGGCAAAGGCCAAGATTTAAAATTTGAAAAAATAAAATAAAAGTTGTAGGGGGAAGAAACACAGGGCAAAATTCTGCCCGAATGCAAGCAAATGTCCGATTGCTAAAAAGTCCGGTGTCGAAAAGTCCAGCGGAGAGAATGAGATGTAGATAGGTAGGTCGTTAAAAGGCCCGAAAGGTTGTGAGAGAGGAATCAAACTTCATTCTACCTGCTCTATCCTGGATATTGAGCTGTATACTCTTCACAATAGGTTTCACTTTTCCTAAAAGTTCGCTTTTAGTACACCACTTATATATATATATATATATATATATATATATATATATATATATATATATATATATATATATATATATTGAGATAGAAAGAGAGTACAGAAAGTTATTTTGTTAATGTTTTACGGAGGGGATCAGGGATTGTAGCTCTGTCGAACGTCTATCTGTGCCATAACGATACAGTAGAGAGAGGTTATCAACATCTCTTCCGTGCGAAAGACGCTGTATGAAAGGGACGAGACCATTCCCCACTAGATTGCGAATTCGATTGTGCACTTTGTCCAGGCAAGAACGAATACTCCGAGCGGCACCTCCCCCCCCCCCCCATGTTTTGTTAATAAACGAAACGAGTTAACATTACTAATCGCTTGATAACAGAGCGTTCGCAAAGTAAAAGCCAATTTCACGCTTTAATTAACATGGAGAACATGGAGAATGAAACGAGTGTTAATTGGTTACTCTCTCGGTGTTCCAGTCACGTGGGGCTAATTTTCAGTGTCAGTGACGCTAAACCGGATGTTGAATCGACAACGCAGTACGCATGCGCAACAATTATTACGCGCTGGTGCGCGCATGCGCTTTGTTCTGTGTAAAGTTTGAGTTGAATCGTTAAAACTTTAAACATCGCTTTTTTTTAATTTGAAGATTGATGACTGAAAAGAACAATTGGCAAAAGTGCAGTTTAGTTAACACCTCAAAATAAGGAGGAAAATGAACGAGTATACTACAAATAACTGTTACCAAACGCAAAAGAAGTTAAATATAAAAATGTTATAAAAAATATTCCCGCAAACGTGTAGTATAGTCGACAGCGTATAAAAGGGGGGGGGGGAAACAAATATTCAAGAAATATCTTTTACCAAATGCAATAAAATTTAATTTTCTATCGACTTGCATAGTTTTTCAGTTCTTAAATATTTTAAACATTTATTTTTAATTTCTCAATTTGTTTGGTAGCCTAAAGGCTTGTAAAAAATTATAACCAAGATGGGCATCGGTATTTTATTTATTTTTAGCTTCTACGTCTTATGTTTAACAACTAAAAAATCGAAAATCACAAAAGAATACAACTAATTAGTCACCAAACGAAGTAATATTTAATTTTCTACCGATCTGCCTATTTTTATCTTACTGAAACTGTTTTAAAGTTGTTGTTTATTTAAAAATAATTAGCTATATATCGAAGCATTTGGTTTTTATTTCACAAGCTTTTGAGGTTACGAAACAAATTCTGAAATTAAAAAGATACTTACAAAAGTTTCGATAGAAAATTAAATTTTCTTGCGTTTTGTTACAGTTATTTCTTGTATAGTTGGTTTCCCTTTTTTGCGTTTTTCTTGAATATCTTTATATTTTACCTTTCTGTCTCCTACTGGCAATTAGGCTTTGTGTTACTGAAGTGTATTGTTTTTGGGTTTTTTTAAATTCCCGCAAAAATTTAGTATAGTTAACAACGTATAAAAGGGGAAAACAAATATACACGAAATATATTTTACCAAATGCAATAAAATTTAATTTTCTATCGACCTGCATAGTTTTTCAGTTCTGAAACTTTTTAACGGTTTTATTTTTTATTTCTCAATTTGTTTCGTAGCCTAAAGGCTTGTGAAAAATATGTATCGAAAAAAAATGTATCCAAGATGGCCACCAGTATTTTCCTTATTTTTAGTTTCTAGTTCGTATGTTTTATAACTAAAAATCGAAAATTACAAAAAATACAACTAATAACTGTCACCAAACGGAGTAATATTTAATTTTCTACCGACATATATTTTCGTTTCCTATTGGCAACACAGAATTAGTTTTTGTGTTAATGAAATGTATTGTTTTTTGGTTTAAAAAAAAACAAACAGAAAAAGAACTTTATTTTAGTTTTTAGTTTTTAAATACTCTTTATTAACACAAACACTAACCCTAAGTCCGAGTTGGTAATAAATATGACAAAAAAGGTAAAATATAAAAATGGCTGTAATATTGCGCTTATCCGAACGAAGACTTTATTTTCCCTAGGCTTTATAACTTTATAAGAGTTCTTGCTAATGACCTAGATTTTATCAAAGAACATAAACCGGTACTTGCCTAATAAAAGAAAACTTGGGTTAATTTGTCGCTTTCCAGCCACAATGGCAGACAATGAATCGTCTGCCATTTTTCTGATATTTTCCGACCTCACAAATGAGTAAATAAACCCAAATAAATTGGTTTAACTAATTTCCCAACGGTATTTCTTTTAAAATAAATTAAATTTGAAATTAGTCCAAAACAATTTATTTCGGTTTACTTACTCATTTGTGAGGTAAGAAAAAAATAGCAGACGATTCATTGTCCGCCATTTTGACTGGGAAACGACTATACTTGAATATTACATTTGTATTCTTCGGATGAATAAGACTACTGTTCTCGCCTTGGAGGTTAATCTCACAAAGTTTCGGCCGATATAAGCTCCGGCCTTCTTCGGGTGAGTATTGTCGAACTCGGGAATTTTTACATCGAATTCAGGAATCAATACGAAAATCCGAACTGAATTATTTATTTAATCCTGTGGTGTTAGGGTAGAAGTTTTAGGTAATTCTGAATTATAGGGCTGACTTGCTCCCATTAAGGCAACACCACATTGTGTAACCCTTACTCCATTCCCTGAACTTTTAGGTAATTCTAAATTATAGTCTTAATATCGCCTGAACTGAGGATTGAAACTTCAACCACCAGAAAACTATTGCTTAGAACTGATTATTACTTAGCACTTTTATCCGTTTCGCTCTGGTGCCCCCACGACGTAAATTCACTAGACCAACCCGACAATCTGCCAAATCCCATCTATTCACTGTAGAGGTCCCCGGATGCCGAAGAGCTTTCTACTCCAAAAGCTTCTTTCTCTCGTGCTGCTGGACTCTGGAACTCTCTCCCTGCTCCCTGCTTTCCTGACGGTACTGACATCCAGAAATTTAAAACTAATGTAAAAAGAGATCTCGCTGCGCAGCTCCCAATTTAGGTTACCCCCCCCCCACCCACCCACCCACCCCCGCCAAAAAAAAAATCTCACCCTTTTTCTCAGTAGCCCCCTTACGTCTACAGTGGCGGCTTGCCTTGTTTGGGGTGAACTATGTTAAAAAAATAAAAAATAAATAAATATGGACAATTAAGAACTGAAAGAGAAATGTCAAATGCAATAAAAGCATTTTATTTACCTCCTTTCCTAGAGGTTTGACACAAGGTCAGGTGCCGGTTTTGATTACAGTGTTTCTGTAGAATAAGCTGGATTCGAACCTGGCACACCCAGGTCATCAGTCTGCGTCGTTAACCACTTAGCCACCGTGCCAAAAAAGTATAACGTTCGAATAATTTTGAAAAAAAAAAAATATCCGAAATATTCAATCTATGTAAAAGAGTTCTGTACTGGAGTTAAACAAAAATGTTGGATCAATTATACTTGAAGCACCCACAGAATGAGCCACGATTAAAATAAAACATGGCTTCGATGCATTTTCCTTTCAATAGTAGAACACTTTACGGCGGATGCCTTTAAATAGGATTAATCTCTCGCTGACTTACCAGGTTTTTGACAAAGGCCGTTTGGACTAAGACATCGGAATCTGAGTTTGAAACATGATTCGTGTTCCGGTGTTCGGTCCGTCCACAGGTGTCAATAATTCTTCTCTACAGTGACGATTCCCGTGAGTATAAAACGTATACGTATGCAGATCAAAACAAATATTTATAATTAATTATACAGAGTGTCCCAAAAGTCACTGAATACCAAATCCTGAAGGCCCATAGCAAATTCAAATCTTTGCTCATAATCCTGAGGCCGAAGCTGCTGGACAAGCTGAATTTTGTATGGAAACATGTTCATGTCATGCAATATCCTATGTAAGGAGGATCGTGAAACTCCCAACGGTAGGGATCTTCTGATTGAAACTGTTGGATCTTCTCCCAGACTTCGCTCCAATTCTTCCCGAATGACTTCAGTTCTTACTGAACGAGACTTTCCGGATCTCGGGAGGTCACATGCTGCACCTTGTTTTTGAAAACGGCTTATTATGGCTTTAATGGCATTTACACTTGGCGCATCTCTTGTGTTAAAATGTTGTCGGTAACACCGCTGGGTTTCTGAATTTGACCAATGTGACTTAAAGTATAATTTGAGTTCGTTCCTCAATGCTGTATTTGCTCATGATAACGTCGGAAGGATAGCTTCAACTACTCTGAATAAAGCAAAGAAAATTATTTAAAGACAAGTGTCAGTGACTTTTGGGACACCCTGTATAAATATATATATATATATATATATATATATATATATATATGGGAAAATGAAAAAGGAAAACCAAAAAGGGATGTTTTTTATGTGTACATCAACGTTTCGTCTTTATTTATAAGACTTCATCAGGATGATAATATAAAAGTATATATATATATATACTTTTATATATCACCAATAAAAATAATTACATAAAAGTACATTATATATATATATATATATATATATATATATATATATATATATATATATATATAAATGTTATTTGTTGTAATTAATGCTGTTTCTCAAAAGTCGATTGTATATTATTCTCTTGAAATTATCGGTTTAGAAATCAATAAAATCAATAGCAATGGCGCCGTTTCATTCTCACCTTTTCTCAAATTAACGAAAGGCGAGAATTCAACTTGCGAACCCCCCGAAGCTTGTCTGCGTAAAATCCAGAATTTCGAGTCCATGAGACAAAAAGAAAACAGTCTATAAATGAGAGAATGATCGAAAAACGACGAATAAAGGAAACAGAAAATTAGATTTAAGTTGAAGAAACTTGGTTATATTAGTTCTTTCTTTTAAATTCTAGTTGAAATCAATTGAATGCTATCAAAAAAGATGAAGATAGATACACAAAAGTATATATATATATATATATATATATATATATATATATATATATATATATATATATATATATATAATATTTGTTATTGTTTATTATCTATGTACGTATACGTTTCGTCCTTTTTCAATCGGGACTCATCAGCATAGAGATATGACTATTCACTACAGCCCGACGTCGCTAATCGCTGGGCCAATTGTAAACAGCGAATAAACTATGATAATTTTAACACTTTAACGGCGGCTTTGACGTCGAGGCATTCTACTTCTATTAAGGGAAGGAATGATGCATTATAAGCAAGTGACGTCATGCTGTGTTAATACTACCAATTATATATATATATATATATATATATATATATATATATATATATATATATATATATATATATATATATATATACTGTATTTCTTAATTGGGAGAGTTTCCCAACAGAGTGCTCAATTATTAATGCAAAAGTAAAATTAACTAGATAATTAATAAGAGCATGATATTTATTAATATTAAACAAAAAGTTACAACAACATCCGGACCAATGGTTTCAGATTCCGAGAAAATCAGACCTTCATCAGCGGAGACGTATAGCTTAATGAGTGAGAACAACCGCCAGGAATTTCAAAATATTGTCCATTGGAAAGATGGAACACTTTCAGATTTAAAATTGTCACGTGCGTGGAAATTACGTAGTCAGTTATGGAAAGGTTTCAGATCAAAACAACAGCGACGCTGTACATAGAAAAAGCAAGAAATTAAATGGGAATAACGTTAACAGTTGGACAGATGGGAAATTATATATAT
>OY744552.1:50167042-50182042 GCA_963556195.1 Sepiola atlantica
TGTTAGAAGCAAACTAATATAATAACTGTAAAAACTAAATTGACTTACATGAGTGATTTTCCACTGAACAACTTCGGACTTAGGTTTTTTTTTAGTTTTTTTTGTTTTTTTTTTTGTTTTTTAGTTTTAATGGTTGAGAAACTTCCGAGACTATATATATATATATATATATATATATATATATATATATATATATATATATATATATATATATATATACGTGAATAAATTTCATCATATATCTTCCGGAATGTTTCTATTTCAATCTGTCTTTCGCTCTCGCCCTCGCTTCCCAACCACTCCCCTTTCCCCGTGATCTTCCGTGGCTTTCTATTAACCTTATTCAACTGTTATCTCAAATTACCTATCCAGTAGGAAAAATTATGTAAAGTTGTCAAATGAAAGTTCCCAGGAGGGGAGGCACAACCCCCAACACTAACGCCATTGGAACTTCGAGCTTAACAAACGAGACACACAGTGTTGATAAAACGCAGAGTGGGTGAGGGCGGGTCCGTTTTAAGCAATAGAAGAATTGTGGCTGCGAAATTACTGATCTAATTTAAGAGTCTGGCTTTGAGGCAGGGTTAAAATCAATTATCTCATCTCTTTCACAGATTCTTCATGGTAGAAAATAATTTAGAGGGAAAAGCAAAAAAAAATAAACCAGAATTAATATTCTTGAGTTACGTCCATTAAATGAATATTCTTGAGTTACGTCCATAAAATCTTCACGGTTATCGATGAAAAGGCTATTCCACAGTGAAGCGACAAACCGACATTTTATGACTTTTTCAAATTATGACTTTTTAGTTTATTCTCCGTCTATCTATTTAAATTCTTCTGATGATAAAAAAAAACATTCTTTGAAAAGCCTGGCTTAAGGAAAGAAAAAATAAATATTCTTTAAATGAATATAGCTTGTTTTGAATAACTGAAGACGTAATAGATTCTCTTTTTTTTCATTTATCTCTCTCTCTCTCTCTGTCTCTCTCTCTCTCTCTCTCTCTCTATATATATATATATATATATATGTGTGTGTGTGTGTGTGTGTGTGTGTGTGTGTGTGTGTGTGTGTGTGTGTGTGTGTGTGTGTGTGTGTGTGTGTGTGTGTATCGGGGCAGCATTTTTTCTCTAAGACACGTATTATTACAAATAACCGACAACTCGTGTCTGGATATTTTTGTATGGATCTCTTCCATTTTCCGGATTAAAGTCCTAATCTCGGATGAGAATTGGCTGATGAATCTGCCGTAATTTTCTTTTAGGTCCAAAGTACTTTCTAACCCATCTGGGTCCATCTTCAGTGGGAATAATGTCAATCAGGTAAACTATATTTATTTAGTATAATAAACATTTAAGTATATTAATCCTGTTAATAACTGGGGGTTTTCCCCAAAACATTAACTATAAGCTCAATCCAGGTCTTTACCTGATTGACATTATTCCCACTGAAGATGGACCCATATATATATATATATATATATATATATATATATATATATATATATATATATATATATATATATATTCGTGTATAGATATATGCGTATATATTTGTGTTTGGTATTTTTATATATGTATATTTTATGTATGTACTTGCATATACATTAATTTGTGTGCACGTTGTATTTTGTTTTTATTAAGACCAGCTATTTATGCTTGAAAAAAAAAAATATATATATATATATATATATATATATATATATATATATATATATATATATGTATATCTGTGTATGGATATATGCATATATATATATATATATATATATATATATATATATATGTGTGTGGGGGGGTGTTTATGTATTTACTTGTGTATCTATTAATTTGTGCACACGCGTGTATTTTATATATTGAACATATATTTATGCTTGAAAATGGATATATGTGTTTCTCCCTGTATAGATATTTATGTATATATTTGTGTCTGTTTGCTTATATATGTACTTGTGTATCGATTAATTTGTGCACACGTGTGTATTTTATATAAAGATCAGATATTTATGCTTTAATAGGTTTGTAAATAGATTAAAACTTAGAAAAGAAAGGAATGCAGGCTAACTAGATAATAAAACAATAGAAAAGTGAAAGAATAAGAAGGCAGGTAATTAAAATGATTAAAACTAATTGAAAAAGTTAACAAGTAAAGTATGTAATCTGATACTAATTCATAAAAAATAGCCTATCCCCAAAAAGATTTATTTAAAGGGAAAGTTTTCCAAATCCATCGCACTTCTCTGTCGTCTTTGGTCTGAAGAGGTTGACACTCTGTGAAGAGTACAACCGAAACATGTATGCACATATGTAACCAATAAGTTTTGTATAAATAAAAATGTATACTCATATATATATATATATATATATATATATATATATATATATATATGTGTGTGTGTGTGTGTGTAAAAAAAATTAATCTTGTATTGCTAATATGGCTTATATTTCAATTTTATTAACTAACCCTGCAATACTTTGAAATTTGAACGACAACCCCACACTTTTCATGACAGCGCGCCAACGTTTTATTCGTTCGACACCGGATTTGAATCATAACCGCCGAAAACATCACTGCGGAGACGTCGTACCAAGGACGTTTATCAAGTAACAAAGAAATAAGTTTGTTTATTCTTGTTTTTTAATTTTAAAAAAAATGACTCAATACTGGTCACCCCTGAGGAAGGAATTTTATTCCGTAATCGATAGGATTAATGTAAAAAAAAAATTAATTAATCTTGTATTGCTAATATGGCTTATATTTCAATTTTATTATATATATATATATATATATATATATATATATATACGCAGTTAGTATAAGTTTCTTCATAAAATAGAGGTTTTGGGGTGACCTCCAGATATTTGTAGTTATATATTGACTGTCGTAAACAATCGGGTTTCCGAAAACGACATTTATCACCGTGGTGGGTTAGGGTAAGGGATAGGGTTAGGGTTAGGGTGGGCTTAGGACAAACTCTCGGAAAATGGTCGATATTTTTTTTCTTTATCTTATTTTGTGTTTTTAGTTGAACACAACTGAACGAACTACGTTGATTGAGTTGCGTGTAGCCGTTCGGAGATTCGGGTATTCCGAAGCAGTACCTAACCCTAACCCTAACCCTAACCCTACCATCGGTTGGCAGATTCGCCATCACATTAAATCACGAGCAAAGAAAGCATTCAAGATGCACAGACAATTCAGTCTGTTAGAATGATCACGAAAACAGAATTTAAATTTACTTTTAGACATTTAAAGAAACGTAGGAAACGGTAGAGTTCAACTGGAAATATGAAAGACTTCAAAATCAAAAAAATATTCATAAGATGCAACAATTCAATCTGACCGTTTTGTGATGAGATATTATTTCAATCTTGACCAATGTTAGTTCATGAAAACTTAAGATCAAAGTGTAGTATCTGTTCTGGTGGATACTGCACCCATAGACTGGTATTGTCTTGGCCTTCGGGGCTTGATTTACGCCGGTCTATGGGTCGGTCCTGTGCAGTTCCAGGCTTCACCTCCCCTCTTTGGGGAGGAGTAAGTTTATTGCTTACTGCCTGAGGCGCCCCTACTCGGGCGCTGGCTTTTCAAACCCCACTTTCCCGACCCGACCTTGGGTCACATCTTACTTGTGGGAGTAAGATAACAACTGGCCTTGTGCCTAACTCCTGGAGAGGTGTAAATCAATACTATTTCAATCTTGACCAATTTTTGTTCATGAAAAGGGTTCATGTGTTGCATAGCGTCCCGGGAATGGGCCGTGGCAGTTCTCGTTTCGTATACTCGTCCCGGAACGGGCCGTGGCAGTTCTCGCTTAAACAACTGGTCATTTTTAACACCAAAAATGTATATGTAGCATAGATTTAAAATTATCTACCTTCTCTCTTTGCTCGTCGCGTGGAGGGGTGTGTCGTCTAGTGGTTGAATTGTTTCTTCTTTCTTTCTGCCGTGAACCTCGCCGTTCGCTGTGTCTGCAAAAAAAAACCCTCATGACCGACTCACGAGACAAAAAATCTTTTTAAACTGTTAATTCTGTGTTATTTCAGGCGTCAGATTTCTGTCGCTTGGAGATGCCTCACCAACGTTTAGAGAGAGAGAGACCAAATTACTACTCTATCATAGTTAATTCCTATGTTAAGTCCTTAGCCATTCGAGAAGGGGGGGAAAGAAGAAATCTCTTCCTGTATTCTCTTAGGGAATTTAAATCCCCTATTTCATTTGAAGACTACATAGAGAAGTCGACTGTTCGGCTCGCTTCCAAATCCCAGACTAGCAAAACACAGCTTCCCACACAAAAGCCCGTGAAGTCACAGAGCCCCTATCGCAAGTGCACATTGACCCTTGATCCTTGATCTGAGGTCTCGTCAACGTGGTGACCCTGCCAGCGTCTGTGGGCTCCGACTGTGAAAACAGCCCCATTCTGCACTCGACTGTACGGGTCAACCCGAACTAAATCGCGCAAGCCAAACCAAACAATCTCCAACACATACGCCCACCTCAAGATGCGTCCATCCTCACAGGGCCATTATCCACCACATGCACGTGTTAACATAAGTGTCACGCTTTCTGTTGCCATAGATATTTAGAAAATAGAGTAACATCCTCTTATAAAGACTAAGAGATATTTATATAGAGATAAATGTATGAGGATAGAAATACACGTTATATCGTTAAATAAATGCGGTTGAGACAAGATGTATGAAAAAGACAAAAATGTAAAACAATTTAAACACGTTGTAGATCATTCTTTCTTGTGTTTAATTTGTTATTTGCTTTGTTTGTTTTACAATATATATATATATATATATATATATATATATATATATATATATACATATATATGGGTGTGTGTGTGTGTTTATTTATATATATATATATATATATATATATATATATATATATAGTGAATGCTTTTATTCAAACATGTACAAGGTCTGCTACACTGGCATGTCGATGTTATCGATCTACAGCTCTCAAGAGCTGAGGTCTCATCAGGCCGAGAATTATTTTATGATCCATAAAATAATTTTATGATCATAAAATAATTCTCTGCCTGATGAGACCTCAGCTCTTGAGAGCTGTAGATCGATAACATCGACATGCCAGTGTAGCAGACCTTGTACATGTTTGAATAAAAGCATTCACAATACAGCTCTATATTTTTATTGAGCACTCTTTTATAAGCCCGGTTTGATTCCCTTTGGATTTGTACCCTGTGGACTTTTACCCTACCTGGATTACTATATATATGCGTTGGGCAGGACATGTCTTACGTATGGAAGATGATAGAATACCAAAGCAACTGATGTACGGCGAGCTCAACAGTGGAAGGCGAAATGTGGGTCGACCGCTGCTTCGCTTTAAGGACAAGTTGAAGATGAATTTGACATCTATCAATATTGCTTATCGTGATTTTGAACAGCTTGCTTCTCGACGGAAGGAATGGCGATCTGACTGCCAGAGGGGCATCAGGCGGTTCTCTGTAACTGCCATTGATCAACAGCGCGAAAGACGCGAAAGAACAAAAACATCTACAAGTATCCCAGCCGATTTTTCTCAAGATCTTCCTTCTTGCATCCATTGTGGGCTGGTTTGCAAATCTCTCGCAGGACTCAAATGCCATTTACGATTGAGTAAATGTAAGCATGCTACATCCATCGTAGACTAAACAAATTTTGAGTTGTCAAGACCTCATACGTCGAAATCGACGGGAGAGTCCATGATATATATATATATATATATATATATATATATATATATATATATATATATATATATAAATAATTTAAATTTAAATTCCCGAAACAGTTTTTCATGGTAAACAACTGATGATCCCTTAAAATAGTGTTAGAAACAAACTAATATAATAACTGTAAAAAGTAAATTCACTTACATGAGTGATTTTCCACTGAAAGCCTTGGGACTAAAAGTTTTTTTTTTTTTATTATTTATTTTTTATTTTTTGTTTTTAATATAGTTTTAATGGTTGAGAAACTTCCGAGACTATATATACGTATATATATATATAGAGAGAGAGAGAGAGAGCGAGAGAGAGAGAGAGAGCGAGAGCGAGAGAGAGAAATTGAAATGGAAAAATATTATTTCTGTATTCATCAACGTTTTATCTTTATTATGAGACTTCCTCAGGATGATTGTCTGAAGTACAAAATCTTTTAAATAGGTGGCATTCTTGTACTTGTTTTACAATGGAATGTGCTGCTCTGGTACCCCCTCGACATAAATACACTTGACCAATGGCGTATTAATGGGTTCCCCCACGTGTGAGTTTGCTCTTTTCTTTGTTTCTTGTTTGGTTTCACCCAAAAAGGAACCACTGTATAGTGTAGTTTTTTTAAGACACTTTAATCCAAGAACTTCTTACTCTTTGTGAATTTTTCTGATGTTTTTGTAATGTGGCAGAGACGATATTGACATAAAAATGTTGTTTGGCACAAGACAAATGAAACGGACCGTAAAAAATATATCTCATAGAAATGTTATGTTTTTTTGGAAATGTGAAATAATTGAAAAAAGAATAATAAAATAAAAACATGGTTATGGGAATATAATATGAACCTGACTTATGTTTGCTCTGTTGTCACTAATTGACAATCATCGAGCTGAATCTTTTAAGGAGACTGCAAAGTAAAAGGGCACTGATAGTATATGCTAATACATATACTGTCATTAATAATTATATATATATATATTTCATCCTCTCGACCACTTCTCTCACACTCTTACCCATCCATCCCTCCCACTCTCAAACCACCTCATTTTTTCAAATCTTTTCTAAAACCATAATATTACCCACTCACCAAAATAACAGAGCCTCCCACTCCTCTTACCCCATCTCGCCACCTCTTCACTCACTGCCATCCACATTATTCCCGCTCACCCCCACCCCTCAACTTCTTTACTCACTGCAATCCACATTATTCCCGCTCACCCCCACCCCTCCACTGTTTTCACTCAGAAGCATCCACGGTAATTTCATTTCATGCTACTGACTTCACTAAGCCCGGACGCCGGTCCTATTGCTCCCAGCAATGGCTACTACTTCTTCCCATCAACTCATCATGTAAACCCAATATTTTCACGTACTTGCATGACATTTTTCTTGATATCATCATCCTGAAGAAGTCTTAAAAATAAAGACGAAACGTTGATGAATATATCAAAAAAACATCCTTTTTGGTTTTTCCTTTTTCATTTCCCATATATATATATATATATATATATATATATATATATATATATATGCCTCAAAACACAAACACGATTCGAAATGACCAACCACGAGAGGATGTGGACCAGGTGTCATACCTAGTGAGTATCCTAACATCTACTCCCACATGTAAGAAAGATGTAGACAACAAGATCATGGCAGCCTAAAATCATGGTCTTCCGGGCACATTTCATGGTCTTCTATCCACATTTCTATACGCGTGCGAAGCGTTGACCTTATACAGAAGCGATATATAAAAAATAACCATAGAGCGATTCCGGCAGCAAAAACTGAGGAAACACAGAAATTTTGCATCGAGCCTCAGTTACCATCGTTGAGGCCACCATCAGCCACCACCGCCTCCGCTGCCCAAGAAAATTGCTCTATGGCGAGCTTTCCAACGGGACAAGACAAAAAGGAGCACCCGAAAATGCGTTATAAAGACGCTGGCCTTAACCAACGCAGACCTGTTCTCGTGTGAACAAACTGCCAGGGACCGTGACACGTGGGGGAAAAACAACGCGGACTTGGAGGAGAAGAGGCAATACAAAGGAGAAGGGGAGAGCGGCGTGCAAAAACCTCGTCCGCCCTCTGGCATTCTTTGTGAACACTGTCCGCGGCTCTTCCGCCATATACTGGGCCTTCGAAGCCACATCACTCATAAATATAATTACAGAGAATAGCAGATGGACGATAGAACCCGATACTCAGACACGAGTGGGAAGCGACGACGATTATATATATATATATATATATATATATATATATATATATATATATATATATATATATATATATATATATATATATATATATATATATAGTGTCAGGTTGTATATGAAAAGAAATCAAATAAAGTGCTCGATCATATAAGAGAGCTAATATAATTTATTTAGATACTGTATATTACATAGTTCAGCAATGTACCGCGGTTTCATCCAAAAGATGTCTAAATCTGTCCTTTTGGATGAAACCGCGGTACATTTCTGAAATATGTAATATACAGTATCTAAATAAATGATATAAATATATATATATATATATAGGGTGATTCATAAGTCACTTCACTTAGCTATTTAAAATGATTACCATATGAAGCACAAACATACTATGAACTTTTGATAATTGTTATCTTACTCTCTACTTACTGCTATTTGTTATTTTAAATTTGTTCGTTTATATATTTGTTTCTATATATATTTATTTCATAATCAATCAAATATGCTACAAAGAGTCGTAAATTCCTTGCAAAAAAGAATGGAGCTATGCATGCAGAACGAAGGTGGAAATTTTGAAAATTTACTGTAATTTTAAACTCCCATAAATAAATTTGTTGAATAAACTTTCTGTTTTGTATTACCGTATTTTTTAACTTTAAAATCTCAAAAATACATAGCCAAGTGACTTATGAATCACCCTGTATATTTGGTTTTCAAATTTCTTTAAATTTTACTATTTAAAAAATACGTCAACCACGCTAAATACACATCGACCCCGGACTTAACTTTTAAACTTCCGTCTCAAAGATCGGAGGGGTACCCATCCTGGGGTTAATATCAGTTGATGAAGAAGAAAAAAAAGGAAGTTTGCTTTGAAAATGACATTTTATGTGTCGAACGTCTCGGCTTTTAAATAAATGATGTTATTCATTGAAATTATAACACATTATTAAGTTTTAAAATTTATATATATATATATATATATAATATAATATAATTTAATAATTATTGATTAATTAATAATACACAAATAATTAAATAAATAGGAATAAATAAATACATTCACACATATATAAATTAACTAATATATATATATATATATATATATATATATATATATATATATATATATATATATAACCATAAAATTGCAACCTTCTTGTTCTAACGTTTCACAGTGTCATTTTTAGCGTGTCCTCGCCATTATTGCCTCGCATCAGACCTCATTCTGAATTCGGAATCAAGTAGAAATTAATGCGACCTTAATAAACGGTCGACTTCACATTACAGGGCCATTGTGATCTTATTACCGGATAATAGGGTGGCTTTTTCCCCCCGGGGTGCGTCGGGATAGGCTGCTTATCGAGCGGGGAAAGTCATTTATGCCACCTTTATTGTTATGAGAGGCCAATGGGATATAAAATCGGACGCTTTCTCTCTGGCGACCGACTGCATAAAGCAAACGGTGAAAATTGCATACCCAAGTGCAAACATTATCAGATTTTTACGAATCTTCCGTACATTAAGAAATGGACATTTTCTTTTTGTAGTTTTCGTTTATTGTTGTTACCTTTTTTTTTCTATTCATAGTAATCGATTACTGCATATCATTACGTAAATCTCTTCCTCTCTATCATCATCGTCATGATGATGATCATCATCATAATAATCATCATCATCATCTTCTAATCATTCTTCTTCTTCTTCTACTATTTCTTCATCTTTTTTTTCTTCTTCTTCTTTTTCTTTTTCTTTTTCTTCCTTTTTCTTCTTTTTCTTTTTCTTCTTCTTCTTCTTCTTCTTTTTCTTTCTTTTTCTTCTTTTTCTTTTTCTTTTTCTTCTTCTTTTTCTTTCTTTTTCTTCTTCTTCTTTTTCTTTTTCTTTTTCTTTTTTCTTTCTTTCTTTTTCTTTCTTTTTCTTCTTCTTTTTCTTTTTCTTCTTCTTTTTCTTTTTCTTTTTCTTCTTTTTCTTTTTCTTCTTCTTCTTTCTTTTTCTTTTTCTTCTTCTTCTTTTACGTCATATTTTCCGTCTCCTTCTTTTTTTTCTTCTTCTTCTTTTTCTTCTTCTTCTTTTTTTACGTCATGTTTTCCGTCTCCTTCTTTTTCTGTTTCTTCTTCTTTTTCTTTTTCTTCTCATTCTTCTTTTTCTTCTTCTTCTTCTTCTTCTTTTTTTTTTCTTCTTCTTCTTCTTCTTTTTTCTTCTTCTTCTTCTTCTTCTTTTTCTTCTTCTTCTTTTTCTTCTTTTTCTTTTTCTTCTCATTCTTCTTTTTCTTCTTCTTCTTTTTCTTTTTCTTTTTCTTCTTCTTCTTCTTCTTTTTCTTTTTCTTCTTCTTCTCCTTCTTCTTTTTTTCTTCTTCTTCTTCTTCTTTTTCATCTTCTTCTTCTTCTTCTTTTTCTTCTTCTTTTTCTTCTTTTTCTTTTTCTTCTTCTTCTCCTTCTTCTTCTTCTCCGTCTTCTTTTTTTCTTCTCCTTCTTTTTCTTCTTCTTTTTCTTCTTTTTCTTCTTTTTCTTCTTCTTCTTCTTCTTCTTCTTCTTCTGCTTTTACGTCATGTTCTCCGTCTCCTTTTTCTTCTTTTACTTTCTCTTCCTCTTCTTTGTCGTCTTCTTATTATTCTTCTTTCTCTTCACTGCTTTCTCTTTTTCTCCCTCGTCTTTTGCCTCTTCCTCTTCTTCCTCTTTTTTATTTCCCTTTTTCTTCCTTTACGTCTTCTTTTTCTTCTCTCTCTTCTTCCACTTCGCCATTATATCCTTCTGATTCTTCCTTTTCTTTTTCGTTTTACTACTTTTCTTTTCCTACTTGCACTTTTGTCTTCTTTTTCTTAATTTTCTTATTATCTTTTACATTTTAACCTTCTACATTTTGATTACCTCCTTTTTCTTGTATGTTTCTTCTTCGTTTTCTTCTTCTTCTTCTTCCTCTTCCCATTCTGTGTCCTCTTGTTCCACCGTTTTCTTCTATTTCTTCTTTTTTTACTCCCTTCTTCATTTTCTTCTTCATCTCCTCATTCATCTTTCTTATCTTCTTTTTCTTCTTCTTCTTCTTCTTCTTTTACTTCTCTTCCTCTTTTTTGCTTTTTCTCATCTTTTTCTTAACCCAACCTTAGCCCTAACCCTAACCCTCACCCTCACCCCTCACCCCTCACCTCTTTCTCTTCTTCATTTTGTCCATGTCCTTGTTATTGTTTTTCTCATTCTTGTAATTTTAAACGTGTTATTTTTATGTTCTCTTCTTTTCCAAGAAATCCATACTCCAACACAACACCAACGTTGACACTGAACTCCAAGCGATTGCTGTCAAAGCAACACGACACAACCCTTAAACATCTTTTTCATCCCCAAAACGAAAATGAACGACACATATAAGCAGAACAAATCCCTAAACTCCACATGTTTCTATGTGAGCTTAAGAATAACAGCACTATATAAGGCGGTCGTATGTTAAATATCTAGGCCGGGTGTACAGGAGTAGTCGCAGTTGACACGGACACACACCTAAAAACGGGATAAAAACATAAAAACATGATTGATTGTCAAAAATCATATAATCGTTTGTTGAAGTTAAGAAACCAAATATGATGGATCGTCAGAAATAAAAAAAAGTTGTTTGATGAAATCAGCCGCAAAAGTAACCGACAGAACGAAATATCCCGTTGTCGAATATAACGCAAAGTCCCACAGTGGGAGTTTGCAGGTTGAGGCAGGGGTGTCACAAATTGTGATATAATAACAAACCGAAATTGATATCGTCAGTTGATTGGCGATTTGAGCTCGAGAAAAAATACCTTGTCGATTCCTGTGCGGTTTTCTTTCTTTCCCACTAACCCACGCTCCGTCACCGACAATAATGATGATATACCATAGTATTTTCATACGTCAGTGTGACGTCATTCTTATAAGTACAGCAAAATTATAACACGGAAAACTAATCAAGAAAGAAAATGACCAAGAAAATGTGATTAATAAAAAATGACGCCTGCAAATAAACAATAGATCACATCTCTGACACATCGTTGGAGGTGCCGCACAGAAAACTATTTCCTGTCTTTAATAGAGAACAAAATCGATTTCAAAACCTAGTGGGGCATTCCCTACAATCTATCTCTCACAGTAGACACGTTGCTAGCCTCTCTCTACTCTATCGTTATTTCCATGAAAGATGCTCGGCTGAGCCGCAATTGTTGGTTCCTCATTGTAAGACATTCAACAGTTATATTAAGGGTTAGGGTTATGGTTAGGGTTAGGGTTAGAGCGCATATATATATATATATATATATATATATATATATATATATATATATATATATATATATATATATATATATATATATATAAACTAGGGGTGGGACGTAATGGGTGAAAATTTCAGATTCATGCGAGTAGTATTTTTTGTGTTCATTTATACATAAATAACACTAAACAATCAAACATTTTGAAAATTTTGCAAATTTCAGAAGGTGCAGGCCAATAGTTTTTGGCTATTTTACATTCATGAAAACCCTTTCACAGCCTGAAAATGGTCCTAAATTAAAGTACTATATCAGATTTAACCATCTATATCCATTCATAGCTTTTGAGGATGTTTTAAGACCTGCAATGTCGCATGAAACTACTTTTTCACCGAAAAATGATGGAGTTTGAGTGCCGTGGAGCCCTAACGGCTATTTTTGGCCTGCACCTTCTGAATTTTGGATTAGGGTTAGAACCCTAATCCTAACCCTAACCCTAACCCTCACTCTTGTTATTATTTTTCTGGCATACCAGGAAAGCAAAAGGTGGCACACGGTGTTGCCCGAACATATTCGATAAAACAATGCTGTTTTATCGTAAAGCCAACCATTTCCCAAATAAGAGAAGTAACAGGATATCCGTCCTAGGAGATTTCAAATTAGTTCCCCTAACTAAACGGTCTGTATAATGTTTATGTCCCCTTACAAAGGTTAAATTCAAGATATAATGCTAGTAAACCTTATGTCTAGATTCTTATTCCGATGTTAATCACATTATTTTGATCCTAGAAAATGGCTAAAATTTCAGGCTTAAGCTTAAGGGGTTTTAAAAAGAAATTAAATTCCATTGAATCTTGCTTAAATCGTGTCCAACCCCTATGGATCAAATTCAATGCAAATCTGAAATATTTGAATTTTCAAATGGGAGGTTGTGCCTCTAAAATCACTTTAAAATAGTATATATATTTAGTTAGATAGTACATATTTTTAGTTAGATAGTACATCACCTGCCGTTTTAAGCTGTCCGAATTTACAACATATAGTACATATTTAGAGTTAGATAGTACACATTTAGAGTTAGATAGTACATACTTAGAGTTAGTACATATTTAGAGTTAGATAGTACATATTTAGAGTTGGATAGTACATATTTACAGTTAGATAGTGCATATTTAGAGTTAAATAGTGCATATTTAGAGTTATATAGTACATATTTAGAGTTAGATAGTGCATATTTAGAGTTAGATAGTACATACTTAGAGTTAGTACATATTTAGAGTTAGATAGTACATATTTAGAGTTAGTACATATTTAGAGTTAGATAGTACATATTTAGAGTTAGATAGTACATATTTAGAGTTGGATAGTACATATTTACAGTTAGATAGTGAATATTTAGAGTTAAATAGTGCATATTTAGAGTTAGATAGTACATATTTAGAGTTAGATAGTACACATTTAGAGTTAGTACATATTTAGAGTTAGATAGTACATATTTAGAGTTAGTACATATTTAGAGTTAGATAGTACACATTTATGAATAGATAGTACATACTTAGAGTTAGTACATATTTAGAGTTAGATAGTACATATTTAGAGTTAGATAGTACACATTTAGAGTTAGATAGTACATATTTAGAGTTAGTACATATTTAGAGTTAGATAGTACATATTTAAAGTTAGATAGTACATATTTAGAGTTGGATAGTACATATTTACAGTTAGATAGTGAATATTTAGAGTTAAATAGTGCATATTTAGAGTTAGATAGTACATATTTAGAGTTAGATAGTACACATTTAGAATTAGATAGTACACATTTAGAGTTAGTACATATTTAGAGTTGGATAGTACATATTTACAGTTAGATAGTACACATTTAGAGTTAGTACACATTTAGAGTTAGATAGTACATATTTAGTGTTAGTACATATTTAGAGTTAGATAGTACACATTTAGAGTTAGTACATATTTAGAGTTAGATAGTGCATATTTTCAGTTAGATAGTGCATATTTAGAGTTAGTACATATTTAGAGTTAGATAGTGCATATTTAGAGTTAGTACATATTTAGAGTTAGATAGTACATATTTAGAGTTAGTACACATTTACAGTTAGATAGTACATATTTAGAGTTAGTACATATTTAGAGTTAGATAGTACACATTTAGAGTTAGATAGTACATATTTAGAGTTAGTGCATATTTAGAGTTAGATAGTACACATTTAGAGTTAGATAGTACATACTTAGAGTTAGTACATATTTAGAGTTATATAGTACATATTTAGAGTTGGATAGTACATATTTACAGTTAGATAGTGCATATTTAGAGTTAAATAGTGCATATTTAGAGTTATATAGTACATATTTAGAGTTAGATAGTGCATATTTAGAGTTAGATAGTACATACTTAGAGTTAGTACATATTTAGAGTTAGATAGTACATATTTAGAGTTAGATAGTACACATTTAGAGTTAGATAGTACATACTTAGAGTTAGTACATATTTAGAGTTAGATAGTACATATTTAGAGTTGGATAGTACATATTTACAGTTAGATAGTGAATATTTAGAGTTAAATAGTGCATATTTAGAGTTATATAGTACATATTTAGAGTTACATAGTGCATATTTATTGTTAGATAGTACATACTTAGAGTTAGTACATATTTAGAGTTAGATAGTACATATTTAGAGCTAGATAGTACACATTTAGAGTTAGATAGTACATACTTAGAGTTAGTACATATTTAGAGTTAGATAGTACATATTTAGAGTTGGATAGTACATATTTACAGTTAGATAGTGCATATTTAGAGTTAAATA
>OY744552.1:50187042-50189542 GCA_963556195.1 Sepiola atlantica
GTTAGAGTTAGAGTTAGGAATAAGGTTAGGGTTAGAGTTAGAGTTAGGAATAGGGTTAGGGTTAGAGTTAGAGTTAGGAATAAGGTTAGAGTTAGAGTTAGAGTTAGGAATAGGGTTAGGGTTAGAGTTAGAGTTAGGAATAAGGTTAGGGTTAGAGTTAGAGTTAGGAATAGGGTTAGGGTTAGAGTTAGAGTTAGGAATAAGGTTAGAGTTAGAGTTAGAGTTAGGAATAGGGTTAGGGTTAGGGTTAGAGTTAGAGTTAGGAATAGGGTTAGGGTTAGAGTTAGAGTTAGGAATAAGGTTAGGGTTAGAGTTAGAGTTAGGAATAGGGTTAGGGTTAGAGTTAGAGTTAGGAATAAGGTTAGGGTTGGAGTTAGAGTTAGGAATAGGGTTAGGGTTAGAGTTAGAGTTAGGAATAAGGTTAGGGTTGGAGTTAGAGTTAGGAATAGGGTTAGGGTTAGAGTTAGAGTTAGGAATAGGGTTAGGGTTAGAGTTAGAGTTAGAGTTAGGAATAGGGTTAGGGTTAGGGTTAGAGTTAGAGTTAGGAATAGGGTTAGGGTTAGAGTTAGAGTTAGGAATAAGGTTAGGGTTAGAGTTAGAGTTAGGAATAGGGTTAGGGTTAGAGTTAGAGTTAGGAATAAGGTTAGGGTTGTAGTTAGAGTTAGGAATAGGGTTAGGGTTAGAGTTAGAGTTAGGAATAAGGTTAGGGTTAGAGTTAGAGTTAGGAATAGGGTTAGGGTTAGAGTTAGAGTTAGGAATAAGGTTAGGGTTGGAGTTAGAGTTAGGAATAGGGTTAGGGTTAGAGTTAGAGTTAGGAATAGGGTTAGAGTTAGAGTTAGAGTTAGGAATAGGGTTAGGGTTAGGGTTAGAGTTAGAGTTAGGAATAGGGTTAGGGTTAGAGTTAGAGTTAGGAATAAGGTTAGGGTTAGAGTTAGAGTTAGGAATAGGGTTAGGGTTAGAGTTAGAGTTAGGAATAAGGTTAGGGTTGGAGTTAGAGTTAGGAATAGGGTTAGGGTTAGAGTTAGAGTTAGGAATAAGGTTAGGGTTGGAGTTAGAGTTAGGAATAGGGTTAGGGTTAGAGTTAGAGTTAGGAATAGGGTTAGGGTTAGAGTTAGAGTTAGAGTTAGGAATAGGGTTAGGGTTAGGGTTAGAGTTAGAGTTAGGAATAGGGTTAGGGTTAGAGTTAGAGTTAGGAATAAGGTTAGGGTTAGAGTTAGAGTTAGGAATAGGGTTAGGGTTAGAGTTAGAGTTAGGAATAAGGTTAGGGTTGGAGTTAGAGTTAGGAATAGGGTTAGGGTTAGAGTTAGAGTTAGGAATAAGGTTAGGGTTGGAGTTAGAGTTAGGAATAGGGTTAGGGTTAGAGTTAGAGTTAGGAATAGGGTTAGGGTTAGAGTTAGAGTTAGGAATAAGGTTAGGGTTGGAGTTAGAGTTAGGAATAGGGTTAGGGTTAGAGTTAGAGTTAGGAATAAGGTTAGGGTTGGAGTTAGAGTTAGGAATAGGGTTAGGGTTAGAGTTAGAGTTAGGAATAGGGTTAGGGTTAGAGTTAGAGTTAGGAATAAGGTTAGGGTTGGAGTTAGAGTTAGGAATAGGGTTAGGGTTAGAGTTAGAGTTAGGAATAAGGTTAGGGTTGGAGTTAGAGTTAGGAATAGGGTTAGGGTTAGAGTTAGAGTTAGGAATAAGGTTAGGGTTGGAGTTAGAGTTAGGAATAGGGTTAGGGTTAGGGTTAGAGTTAGAGTTAGGAATAAGGTTAGGGTTAGAGTTAGAGTTAGGAATAGGGTTAGGGTTAGAGTTAGAGTTAGGAATAAGGTTAGGGTTGGAGTTAGAGTTAGGAATAGGGTTAGGGTTAGAGTTAGAGTTAGGAATAAGGTTAGGGTTGGAGTTAGAGTTAGGAATAGGGTTAGGGTTAGAGTTAGAGTTAGGAATAGGGTTAGGGTTAGAGTTAGAGTTAGAGTTAGGAATAGGGTTAGGGTTAGGGTTAGGGTTAGAGTTAGAGTTAGGAATAGGGTTAGGGTTAGAGTTAGAGTTAGGAATAAGGTTAGGGTTAGAGTTAGAGTTAGGAATAGGGTTAGGGTTAGAGTTAGAGTTAGGAATAAGGTTAGGGTTGGAGTTAGAGTTAGGAATAGGGTTAGGGTTAGAGTTAGAGTTAGGAATAAGGTTAGGGTTGGAGTTAGAGTTAGGAATAGGGTTAGGGTTAGAGTTAGAGTTAGGAATAGGGTTAGGGTTAGAGTTAGAGTTAGGAATAAGGTTAGGGTTGGAGTTAGAGTTAGGAATAGGGTTAGGGTTAGAGTTAGAGTTAGGAATAAGGTTAGGGTTGGAGTTAGAGTTAGGAATAGGGTTAGGGTTAGAGTTAGAGTTAGGAATAGGGTTAGGGTTAGAGTTAGAGTTAGGAATAAGGTTAGGGTTGGAGTTAGAGTTAGGAATAGGGTTAGGGTTAGAGTTAGAGTTAGGAATAAGGTTAGGGTTAGAGTTAGAGTTAGGAATAGGGTTAGGGTTAGAGTTA
>OY744552.1:50192042-50204355 GCA_963556195.1 Sepiola atlantica
CAAAATACGTTTAAAGGTGAAGTACTCTATACGCTTTGCTTTAAATCTGCCACAGCCATCATAGATACACATGCACCAGACCGATCGCTCCAGACATCCTCTCCCAGTTTTCTACGTTTATCTCAAGGATTGTCAGGTTGTTTTTTATAACATCTTGAAAACGTTACTTAGATTTGTGTCTCGGGCGTTTTTTTATGTCGCAGTTTCCCATTTAACAGTTTCTAAGGGAGCCTCTAATCTCCCATCCTAACTAACTGACTACGTATAATACGAATTTCTATGCTCGGCACTCCAGCTATCCCTAGAGCATTGGTGGCTGGTGTTTCTGATTGCCCCAATTCTCTTGAGACACGTTTGGTGGGACCTCTCCAGAACCTTGATGTGTCATATATATATACAAGTCTGGTTTAATACCACGGAATCTTCGAATATGTTCTTCATATAGATTTAATATATCTCTCTCTGTCTCTCTCTCTCTCTCTCTCTGTCTCTCTCTCTCTCTCTCTATCTATCTCTCTCTCTCTCTCTCTATCTATCTAGACATATATATATATATATATATATATATATATATATATATATATATATATATATATATATATATGTATATACATATATTGTTGAATATAAGAGACAACTCATGTTTAGATATCCTTTTGTAGATCCTTTCAATAGTCCGAATCAAGATCTAAGTTTCGGAGGGGAATTGGCTGATGAATTCGCCATAGTTTGGATTCGTCTCCCAAGTACTTTCAGATCCATCCGGGTCCATCTTCGGGGAATGAGTTTAATCAGCTACAGACCATGTGTTAGTATTATAGTTTCGTACTTAGTACATAATTCCCGCCAAAACCTTCTATAATACTAACAGAAGACACTCGACTAGTGTGTCTAGTAGGTGTTTCAAACTCTCCAGTAGGTAATTCAAACTCTCCGAATGTTGTATGTTATGTGTAATAGAAGAGTAAGTTGTACTTTTACAATATTAATAGACGTACTAGTATAGTTTCGGCTCCAGACAGACATATACTAAATATCTATTATAATAGATAAAATACCACAAATTCCCATTTTAGTCAAGTACATATCGTAAGATAATCAAAATGTCAGCCGTTTACGAACTCATTAAAACAAACCGATTATTTGTTTTAAAAATAACAAACAAAAATGAATACTATTTTAGTTTGAATATTTGATCAGGGTTTACTTGTAGAGTTAAGTATACCATGTCAGGTTGTCCTGACAAACCCTTGTACAGAGAATAGCGAAGCGATACAATGATGGCGTTTAGTAGATGTGTGTGAGAGATTGTAGTATTTAGTATATTATGAAAAAGATTGGTGCGTTTGTAGTCGGTTGGTCAGTAGCAAAGGGTTAATACCGTTCGTTATGACTTTTTTTTGTACGTCGCCATCGGCCGGTTGTCCGATGAAACATGAAAGGTCAACATCGGAGATGTCAGCAGTTCATGCAATTTACGCGACTTCAATGGAAACCGTAAAAAAGAATACAGAATATTGAATTCTATATCGGATTCTTTGAAGGGAGAAGCCGGGAAATTATCAACGGAAAATGTTTCTTTGTCGTCATGCAGAAACAACAAATATACATGTAAGAAATAAACATTGATCTGATGACTTGTGCGTTTGACAATGTAGTTAGGTTTGATGCAATTGCTTTTAAATTGTAGATAAGTTATATATATATATATATATATATATATATATATATATATATATATATATATATATATATATATATATATATATATACAGGGTGATTCATAAGTCACTTAGCTATTTAAAATGATTACCATATGAAGCACAAACATACTATGAACTTTTGATAATTGTTATCTTACTCTCTAATAACTGCCATTTGTTATTTTAAATTTGTTCGTTTATATATTTGTTTCTATATATATTTATTTTTATTTATTTAAATTTGTGTAAATCATCATATGTGCTTTTTTTGCAGGCAGTATGTCATTTACAATTGAAGAGCGAATTTTTATTGTTATTCATATGGCCAAATTTGATTAATCTCCCACACTTGTTGAAAGGCAATGGAAACGTGATGTGAACAGAAAGCCTCCTTTGCACAACACTCAATCAATCAAATATGCTACAAAGAGTCGTAAATTTCTTGCAAAAAAGAATGGAGCTATGCATGCAGAACGAAGGGGGAAATTTTGAAAATTTGCTGTAATTTTAAACTCCCATGAATGAATTTGTTGAATAAACTTTCTGTTTTGTATTACCGTATTTTTTAACTTTAGAATTTCAAAAATAAATAGAAAGTGACTTATGAATCACCCTGTATATATATATATATATATATATATATATATATATATATAACTTACTTATCTACAATTTGAGTTGTAAAATACTCGTAGCCCGGCGGTTCGAATCACGCGACCAGTAGTGAATACTTATATCTCTATGCTGATGAGTCCCGATTAAAAAATGGGCGAAACGTATACGTATATAGATAATAAACAAAAAGCAGATATTTATTATTTGTAGCCCCTAGAAAGCCCTCTAGATGGGCACTGTAAGTGTAGTATTAACACAGCATTACGTCGCTGGCTATAAATGCATCGTTCCTTTCATTAAGTTGAACGCTCTTATGACGTCAAACCGCCGAAAGAAGTGTTAAGATTATCACTGTTTATTAAGCTATCCAGCGGTGGCCGAATGGTTCATGGTGTAGGGATTTGAGTTGTAAAATTCTCGTAGCCCGGGGTTTCTAATCACGCGACCAGTAGTGAATAGTTATATCTCTATGCTGATAGAATCCCAATTAAAAAGGATGAAACGTATACGTACATAGATAATAAACAGAAACAAATATTTAATATACATATGTTATTGTTTATGTACGTTTCGTCTTTAATAACCGGGACTCATCAGCATAGATATATGACTATTCACTACCGGTCATGCGATTTGAAACACCGGATTACGAGTATTTTGCAACTCAAATCCGACGCCTTAACCACTCGGCCAAGTTGAACAGCAAATAAACAGTGATAATTTTAACACTTTATGCGGCAGCTTGACGTCATAGATCGTTCGACTTTTTAATGAAAGGAACGGTGCATTTAAAGCTAGCGACGTCATGCTGTGTTAATACTACACTTACAGTGCTCTACTATATATATATATATATATATATATATATATATATATATATATATATATATATATATATATATATATATATATATATATATATATAATAATGGTAATAATCCAGGTGAAAAATATCCACAGGGTGGTAATCCAGAGAATTTTAACCGGGTTTATAAAAAGTACTCAATATCAGAATAGAGCTTTATATATATTTTATATTTTGTTTTTTAGATTTTTTAATTTTTAATTTTAATTTTTTAACGGCCTTAATTTTTGAAATGTTAAATTTCTTTTCTTCTTCTTCTCTTTCTCTATCCCTCCACTTCATTCTCTCCAAATATGATCTGAGGTTAAGATCGGATTCTAACTCTGCCTGATGAGATCTCAGTTTATAGTAACTGTTGATCGATAACATCGACATGCCAGTGTTGCAGATTTTGTACATGTCTGTGTAAATAAAATTATCATATATATATATATATATATATATATATATATTTTTAATGCAACCTTAATTCCTATATAATTTTATTTCTAGATACCATATCGTAGAATGGTTCGTAGGTGTAGTGTTTAGATAGTATTTTATTATTATTATTATTATTATTATTATTATTATTATTATTATTATTATTACTAGTATTACTATTGTTATAAATGATTTTATTTGATATGCAAATTACCATATCACACGGTAGTCTTAAGGGTAGTATATTATTATTATTATTATTATTATTATTTTATTATTTATTTATGTATATATAAGTAACATTTTAAGCTGAATTATTTCGACACTTGATTATTGGGGAAATGGTAGTGTTATCTGTACCATTGGAGAGCCATGCATATAACTGTCCTGTTTTTAAATCTCCGAAACAGTTACATGGTAAACAGCTGAAGATCCCCGTGTTAATATTAGATGCTTACGTTAAGGTCTCCTGCTTTTGTTTCACTGTTAGATACTTAATCCCCCTTTTTATTTTATTTACTTACTATTATATATTATTTATTTATGAATTTTCCAACAAATGTTAAGTCTACACTATTTTGGATTTAGTTAGTTCCTCTGGGAATTTAAACTGCATTTTCCTTTTTTTTTTCTTTTTTTTTTTTTTTGTCTTTTTGTTTAAAATAACTCAAAGCTTCTTTAGACTATATATATGTTGGTATTTCGTTTATACTTTGTTGGATTATTATGAGAAGATATTTTCATTTTATATGTGTTTATTTTCTCTTATACAAAAAAAAATGGCGTATTTGCACTGAGCCGTTGAATATCAAGGGGAAGGAACTCCGTATAACTTCCTTCATTTGTCGCTTTGGCTCTGCAATCCGATGACAGATGAAAGCTATGCATCCGTTGTGCCACGAGTTCAGCCAATGTATTCGACTTCCATTAAGGTCGAATGAAAACAAGGGAAATCTCGGATATTATCCACGTAAAAGTTCTACCGTATGCACAAAACAATCAACTATATATATATATATATATATATATATATATATATATATATATATATATATATATATATATATAGTTGATATATATATATATATATATATATAGTTGATATATATATATATATATATAGTTGATATATATATATATATATATATAGTTGATATATATATATATATATACATATATATATATGTATATATATATATATATATATAGTTGATATATATATATAGTTGATATATATATATATATATATCAACTATATATATATATATATATACATATATATATATATATATATGTATATATATGTATATATATATATATGTAAAGTAATCCAACAAAAGATATGAGTCAACTAATATCTATATATATATATATATTTCAAAAATAAATAGCAAAGTGACTTATGAATCACCCTGTGTATATATATATATATATATATATATATATATATATATATATATATATATATATATATTTAAAAAATAAATAGCAAAGTGACTTATGAATCACCCTGTATATATATATATATATATATATATATATATATATATATATATATATATATATATATATATATATATATTTCAAAAATAAATAGCAAAGTGACTTATGAATCACCCTATATATATATATATATATATCAACTCAATTCAAACCAGCATTGAACAAAAAATAACACAACACACACAAAAACACAGCATGCAAATATCAAAATGAATGTGTGTAGACACATACATATACATACACGCACCCACATGCAGAAAAGAGAGTTTGAATTCCCTACTGGAGAGTTTGAATTACCTACTAGACAACATCCTCGAGTGTCTTTGGTCTCTCTGTACAAGGGTTTGACATGAGGATACTTCAACCTACGAGATAACCCTGACTAAATATTCAAAATAACATAGTATTCGAAGCCCAAATAAAATCCCCTCGAAAAGGGTATACATTGGCTCATTCAATGAATGGTGAATCTTCTCCAATTAATTTAACCTCAAGTCACAGCACTTAGCTGGCTACTCCACCAGACCAGATGAATTCTTTTCTTGGAATCCGGTAAGACTAAGAGACCAAAAGAAAACATAATATAACATAATCAGCTGGACAATTGACGAGAGGAAAATTAATGTTCTTAACTTCTATTCTGACTCAACGCTTGAGAGATAAAATAGAATATTCGAATATTAATGCATCTCATTTAGAGATCAGGGTAGAAGCCCCTTGATTTGTGAGAACTTCGACTGAAGAAAAATGAAATATAAAACATAATATATACACTGACCTAAACAGACATACACATCACACACACATACGTACACATACACGTACACATAAAAGACAGGGATCATGAAAAATAAGCTTTTATAAAATATATTTATTAATTTGCTGTTAATTCTATGCAGAAAATTTAACCAAATAATTAACACGCTTCAATAAAGTTAAATAACATGTCAACAAATGTATTGAAAATTAACCAAATAATTAACACGCTTCAATAAACTCAAATAACATGTCAACAAATGTATTAAAAATTAACCAAATAATTAACACGCTTCAATAAACTCAAATAACATGTCAACAAATGTATTAAAAATTAACCAAATAATTAACACGCTTCCATAAACTCAAATAACATGTCAACAAATGTATTAAAAATTAACCAAATAATTAACACGCTTCAATAAACTCAAATAACATGTAAACAAATGTATTGAAAATTAACCAAATAATTAACACGCTTCAATAAACTCAAATAACATGTCAACAAATGTATTAAAAATTAACCAAATAATTAACACGCTTCAATAAACTCAAATAACATGTCAACAAATGTATTAAAAATTAACCAAATAATTAACACGCTTCAATAAACTCAAATAACATGTCAACAAATGTATTAAAAATTAACCAAATAATTAACACGCTTCAATAAACTCAAATAACATGTCAACAAATGTATTAAACATTAACCAAATAATTAACACGCTTCAATAAACTCAAATAACATGTCAACAAATGTATTAAAAATTAACCAAATAATTAACACGCTTCAATAAACTCAAATAACATGTCAACAAATGTATTAAAAATTAACCAAATAATTAACACGCTTCAATAAACTCAAATAACATGTCAACAAATGTATTAAAAATTAACCAAATAATTAACACGCTTCAATAAACTCAAATAACATGTCAACAAATGTATTAAAAATTAACCAAATAATTAACACGCTTCAATAAACTCAAATAACATGTCAACAAATGTATTAAAAATTAACCAAATAATTAACACGCTTCAATAAACTCAAATAACATGTCAACAAATGTATTAAACATTAACCAAATAATTAACACGCTTCAATAAACTCAAATAACATGTCAACAAATGTATTAAACATTAACCAAATAATTAACACGCTTCAATAAACTCAAATAACATGTCAACAAATGTATTAAACATTAACCAAATAATTAACACGCTTCAATAAAGTAAATAACATGTCAACAAATGTATTGAAAATTAACCAAATAATTAACACGCTTCAATAAAGTTAAATAACATGTCAACAAATGTATTAAACATTAACCAAATAATTAACACGCTTCAATAAAGTTAAATAACATGTCAACAAATGTATTAAACATTAACCAAATAATTAACACGCTTCAATAAAGTCAAATAACATGTCAACAAATGTATTAAACATTAACCAAATAATTAACACGCTTCAATAAACTCAAATAACATGTCAACAAATGTATTAAACATTAACCAAATAATTAACACGCTTCAATAAAGGCAAATAACATGTCAACAAATGTATTGAAAATTAACCAAATAATTAACACGCTTCAATAAAGTCAAATAACATGTCAACAAATGTATTAAACATTAACCAAATAATTAACACGCTTCAATAAACTCAAATAACATGTCAACAAATGTATTAAACATTAACCAAATAATTAACACGCTTCAATAAACTCAAATAACATGTCAACAAATGTATTAAACATTAACCAAATAATTAACACGCTTCAATAAAGTAAATAACATGTCAACAAATGTATTGAAAATTAACCAAATAATTAACACGCTTCAATAAAGTTAAATAACATGTCAACAAATGTATTGAAAATTAACCAAATAATTAACACGCTTCAATAAAGTAAATAACATGTCAACAAATGTATTGAAAATTAACCAAATAATTAACACGCTTCAATAAAGTTAAATAACATGTCAACAAATGTATTGAAAATTAACCAAATAATTAACACGCTTCAATAAACTCAAATAACATGTCAACAAATGTATTGAAAATTAACCAAATAATTAACACGCTTCAATAAAGTAAATAACATGTCAACAAATGTATTAAAAATTAACCAAATAATTAACACGCTTCAATAAAGTAAATAACATGTCAACAAATGTATTGAAAATTAACCAAATAATTAACACGCTTCAATAAACTCAAATAACATGTCAACAAATGTATTGAAAATTAACCAAATAATTAACACGCTTCAATAAACTCAAATAACATGTCAACAAATGTATTGAAAATTAACCAAATAATTAACACGCTTCAATAAAGTTAAATAACATGTCAACAAATGTATTAAACATTAACCAAATAATTAACACGCTTCAATAAAGTAAATAACATGTCAACAAATGTATTGAAAATTAACCAAATAATTAACACGCTTCAATAAAGTTAATAACATGTCAACAAATGTATTGAAAATTAACCAAATAATTAACACGCTTCAATAAAGTTAAATAACATGTCAACAAATGTATTGAAAATTAACCAAATAATTAACACGCTTCAATAAAGTAAATAACATGTCAACAAATGTATTGAAAATTAACCAAATAATTAACACGCTTCAATAAAGTTAAATAACATGTCAACAAATGTATTGAAAATTAACCAAATAATTAACACGCTTCAATAAACTCAAATAACATGTCAACAAATGTATTGAAAATTAACCAAATAATTAACACGCTTCAATAAAGTAAATAACATGTCAACAAATGTATTAAAAATTAACCAAATAATTAACACGCTTCAATAAAGTAAATAACATGTCAACAAATGTATTGAAAATTAACCAAATAATTAACACGCTTCAATAAAGTTAAATAACATGTCAACAAATGTATTAAACATTAACCAAATAATTAACACGCTTCAATAAAGTAAATAACATGTCAACAAATGTATTGAAAATTAACCAAATAATTAACACGCTTCAATAAAGTTAAATAACATGTCAACAAATGTATTAAAAATTAACCAAATAATTAACACGCTTCAATAAAGTCAAATAACATGTCAACAAATGTATTGAAAATTAACCAAATAATTAACACGCTTCAATAAAGTTAAATAACATGTCAACAAATGTATTGAAAATTAACCAAATAATTAACACGCTTCAATAAAGTTAAATAACATGTCAACAAATGTATTAAAAATTAACCAAATAATTAACACGCTTCAATAAACTCAAATAACATGTCAACAAATGTATTGAAAATTAACCAAATAATTAACACGCTTCAATAAAGTTAAATAACATGTCAACAAATGTATTAAACATTAACCAAATAATTAACACGCTTCAATAAAGTAAATAACATGTCAACAAATGTATTGAAAATTAACCAAATAATTAACACGCTTCAATAAAGTAAATAACATGTCAACAAATGTATTGAAAATTAACCAAATAATTAACACGCTTCAATAAAGTAAATAACATGTCAACAAATGTATTGAAAATTAACCAAATAATTAACACGCTTCAATAAAGTTAAATAACATGTCAACAAATGTATTGAAAATTAACCAAATAATTAACACGCTTCAATAAAGTTAAATAACATGTCAACAAATGTATTGAAAATTAACCAAATAATTAACACGCTTCAATAAAGTTAAATAACATGTCAACAAATGTATTGAAAATTAACCAAATAATTAACACGCTTCAATAAAGTAAATAACATGTCAACAAATGTATTGAAAATTAACCAAATAATTAACACGCTTCAATAAAGTTAAATAACATGTCAACAAATGTATTGAAAATTAACCAAATAATTAACACGCTTCAATAAAGTTAAATAACATGTCAACAAATGTATTGAAAATTAACCAAATAATTAACACGCTTCAATAAAGTTAAATAACATGTCAACAAATGTATTGAAAATTAACCAAATAATTAACACGCTTCAATAAAGTAAATAACATGTCAACAAATGTATTGAAAATTAACCAAATAATTAACACGCTTCAATAAAGTTAAATAACATGTCAACAAATGTATTGAAAATTAACCAAATAATTAACACGCTTCAATAAAGTAAATAACATGTCAACAAATGTATTGAAAATTAACCAAATAATTAACACGCTTCAATAAAGTTAAATAACATGTCAACAAATGTATTGAAAATTAACCAAATAATTAACACGCTTCAATAAAGTAAATAACATGTCAACAAATGTATTGAAAATTAACCAAATAATTAACACGCTTCAATAAAGTTAAATAACATGTCAACAAATGTATTGAAAATTAACCAAATAATTAACACGCTTCAATAAAGTTAAATAACATGTCAACAAATGTATTGAAAATTAACCAAATAATTAACACGCTTCAATAAAGTTAAATAACATGTCAACAAATGTATTGAAAATTAACCAAATAATTAACACGCTTCAATAAAGTAAATAACATGTCAACAAATGTATTGAAAATTAACCAAATAATTAACACGCTTCAATAAAGTTAAATAACATGTCAACAAATGTATTGAAAATTAACCAAATAATTAACACGCTTCAATAAAGTTAAATAACATGTCAACAAATGTATTGAAAATTAACCAAATAATTAACACGCTTCAATAAAGTTAAATAACATGTCAACAAATGTATTGAAAATTAACCAAATAATTAACACGCTTCAATAAAGTAAATAACATGTCAACAAATGTATTGAAAATTAACCAAATAATTAACACGCTTCAATAAAGTTAAATAACATGTCAACAAATGTATTGAAAATTAACCAAATAATTAACACGCTTCAATAAAGTAAATAACATGTCAACAAATGTATTGAAAATTAACCAAATAATTAACACGCTTCAATAAAGTTAAATAACATGTCAACAAATGTATTGAAAATTAACCAAATAATTAACACGCTTCAATAAAGTAAATAACATGTCAACAAATGTATTGAAAATTAACCAAATAATTAACACGCTTCAATAAAGTTAAATAACATGTCAACAAATGTATTGAAAATTAACCAAATAATTAACACGCTTCAATAAAGTAAATAACATGTCAACAAATGTATTGAAAATTAACCAAATAATTAACACGCTTCAATAAACTCAAATAACATGTCAACAAATGTATTGAAAATTAACCAAATAATTAACACGCTTCAATAAAGTAAATAACATGTCAACAAATGTATTGAAAATTAACCAAATAATTAACACGCTTCAATAAACTCAAATAACATGTCAACAAATGTATTGAAAATTAACCAAATAATTAACACGCTTCAATAAAGTAAATAACATGTCAACAAATGTATTGAAAATTAACCAAATAATTAACACGCTTCAATAAACTCAAATAACATGTCAACAAATGTATTGAAAATTAACCAAATAATTAACACGCTTCAATAAAGTTAAATAACATGTCAACAAATGTATTGAAAATTAACCAAATAATTAACACGCTTCAATAAAGTAAATAACATGTCAACAAATGTATTGAAAATTAACCAAATAATTAACACGCTTCAATAAACTCAAATAACATGTCAACAAATGTATTGAAAATTAACCAAATAATTAACACGCTTCAATAAAGTAAATAACATGTCAACAAATGTATTGAAAATTAACCAAATAATTAACACGCTTCAATAAAGTCAAATAACATGTCAACAAATGTATTGAAAATTAACCAAATAATTAACACGCTTCAATAAAGTTAAATAACATGTCAACAAATGTATTGAAAATTAACCAAATAATTAACACGCTTCAATAAAGTAAATAACATGTCAACAAATGTATTGAAAATTAACCAAATAATTAACACGCTTCAATAAAGTCAAATAACATGTCAACAAATGTATTGAAAATTAACCAAATAATTAACACGCTTCAATAAACTCAAATAACATGTCAACAAATGTATTGAAAATTTACCAAATAATTAACACGCTTCAATAAACTCAAATAACATGTCAACAAATGTATTAACAATTAACCAAATAATTAACACGCTTCAATAAAGTCAAATAACATGTCAACAAATGTATTGAAAATTAACCAAATAATTAACACGCTTCAATAAAGTTAAATAACATGTCAACAAATGTATTGAAAATTAACCAAATAATTAACACGCTTCAATAAAGTAAATAACATGTCAACAAATGTATTAAAAATTAACCAAATAATTAACACGCTTCAATAAACTCAAATAACATGTCAACAAATGTATTAACAATTAACCAAATAATTAACACGCTTCAATAAAGTTAAATAACATGTCAACAAATGTATTGAAAATTAACCAAATAATTAACACGCTTCAATAAACTCAAATAACATGTCAACAAATGTATTGAAAATTAAC
>OY744552.1:50204555-50209555 GCA_963556195.1 Sepiola atlantica
AATAAAGTTAAATAACATGTCAACAAATGTATTGAAAATTAACCAAATAATTAACACGCTTCAATAAACTCAAATAACATGTCAACAAATGTATTAAAAATTAACCAAATAATTAACACGCTTCAATAAAGTTAAATAACATGTCAACAAATGTATTAACAATTAACCAAATAATTAACACGCTTCAATAAAGTAAATCACATGTCAACAAATTAACCAAATAATTAACACGCTTCAATAAACTCAAATAACATGTCAACAAATGTATTAACAATTAACCAAATAATTAACACGCTTCAATAAAGTTAAATAACATGTCAACAAATGTATTGAAAATTAACCAAATAATTAACACGCTTCAAATAAAGTAAATAACATGTCAACAAATGTATTGAAAATTAACCAAATAATTAACACGCTTCAATAAACTCAAATAACATGTCAACAAATGTATTAACAATTAACCAAATAATTAACACGCTTCAATAAAGTTAAATAACATGTCAACAAATGTATTGAAAATTAACCAAATAATTAACACGCTTCAATAAACTCAAATAACATGTCAACAAATGTATTGAAAATTAACCAAATAATTAACACGCTTCAATAAACTCAAATAACATGTCAACAAATGTATTGAAAATTAACCAAATAATTAACACGCTTCAATAAAGTCAAATAACATGTCAACAAATGTATTGAAAATTAACCAAATAATTAACACGCTTCAATAAACTCAAATAACATGTCAACAAATGTATTGAAAATTTACCAAATAATTAACACGCTTCAATAAACTCAAATAACATGTCAACAAATGTATTAACAATTAACCAAATAATTAACACGCTTCAATAAAGTCAAATAACATGTCAACAAATGTATTGAAAATTAACCAAATAATTAACACGCTTCAATAAAGTTAAATAACATGTCAACAAATGTATTGAAAATTAACCAAATAATTAACACGCTTCAATAAACTCAAATAACATGTCAACAAATGTATTAAAAATTAACCAAATAATTAACACGCTTCAATAAAGTTAAATAACATGTCAACAAATGTATTAACAATTAACCAAATAATTAACACGCTTCAATAAAGTAAATCACATGTCAACAAATGTATTGAAAATTAACCAAATAATTAACACGCTTCAATAAACTCAAATAACATGTCAACAAATGTATTGAAAATTAACCAAATAATTAACACGCTTCAATAAAGTAAATCACATGTCAACAAATGTATTGAAAATTAACCAAATAATTAACACGCTTCAATAAACTCAAATAACATGTCAACAAATGTATTGAAAATTTACCAAATAATTAACACGCTTCAATAAAGGCAAATAACATGTCAACAAATGTATTGAAAATTTACCAAATAATTAACACGCTTCAATAAACTCAAATAACATGTCAACAAATGTATTGAAAATTTACCAAATAATTAACACGCTTCAATAAACTCAAATAACATGTCAACAAATGTATTGAAAATTAACCAAATAATTAACACGCTTCAATAAACTCAAATAACATGTCAACAAATGTATTGAAAATTAACCAAATAATTAACACGCTTCAATAAACTCAAATAACATGTCAACAAATGTATTGAAAATTAACCAAATAATTAACACGCTTCAATAAAGGCAAATAACATGTCAACAAATGTATTGAAAATTTACCAAATAATTAACACGCTTCAATAAACTCAAATAACATGTCAACAAATGTATTGAAAATTAACCAAATAATTAACACGCTTCAATAAAGTCAAATAACATGTCAACAAATGTATTAAAAATTAACCAAATAGTTAACACGCTTCAATAAAGTCAAATAACATGTCAACAAATGTATTGAAAATTAACCAAATAATTAACACGATTCAATAAAGTTAAATAACATGTCAACAAATGTATTGAAAATTAACCAAATAATTAACACGCTTCAATAAACTCAAATAACATGTCAACAAATGTATTAAAAATTAACCAAATAATTAACACGCTTCAATAAAGTCAAATAACATGTCAACAAATGTATTGAAAATTAACCAAATAATTAACACGATTCAATAAAGTTAAATAACATGTCAACAAATGTATTGAAAATTAACCAAATAATTAACACGCTTCAATAAAGTTAAATAACATGTCAACAAATGTATTGAAAATTAACCAAATAATTAACACGCTTCAATAAAGTCAAATAACATGTCAACGAATGTATTGAAAATTAACCAAATAATTAACACGCTTCAATAAAGTCAAATAACATGTCAACAAATGTATTGAAAATTAACCAAATAATTCACACGCTTCAATAAACTCAAATAACATGTCAACAAATGTATTGAAAATTAACCAAATAATTAACACGCTTCAATAAACTCAAATAACATGTCAACAAATGTATTGAAAATTTACCAAATAATTAACACGCTTCAATAAACTCAAATAACATGTCAACAAATGTATTAAAAATTAACCAAATAATTAACACGCTTCAATAAACTCAAATAACATGTCAACAAATGTATTAAAAATTACCCAAATAATTAACACGCTTCAATATACTCAAATAACATGTCAACAAATGTATTAAAAATTAACCAAATAATTAACACGCTTCAATAAAGTCAAATAACATGTCAACAAATGTATTAAAAATTAACCAAATAATTAACACGCTTCAATAAACTCAAATAACATGTCAACAAATGTATTAAAAATTAACCAAATAATTAACACGCTTCAATAAACTCAAATAACATGTCAACAAATGTATTAAACATTAACCAAATAATTAACACGCTTCAATAAAGTCAAATAACATGTCAACAAATGTATTAAACATTAACCAAATAATTAACACGCTTCAATAAACTCAAATAACATGTCAACAAATGTATTTAAAATTAACCAAATAATTAACACGCTTCAATATACTCAAATAACATGTCAACAAATGTATTGAAAAGTCAGAGAATGAAACAGAAAGAACACACGCACACGCATACACACGCACACAGACACCAAACGTTTAATAATAATAATAACTTATCCCAACAAATGTCTGAAGAGAGGAGAGCATGCTCGAAACACGTGTTACATAGAAATTTGAACACCAAACTTTTAAAATAAAATTTAAAATATTAATTAATAAACAATTTTTTTAATTAGTAAATACTGGTAAGCTCACTTCTTATATATATATAATATATATATATATATATATATATATATATAAAGATGTTTTTATTTAATATTAAAGTGTTTTTTACCTACAGACGATATCGTTTCGGACTTTTATGCCCTCATCAGTGCAGGAATAGTGGTTGCAGCCAGTCGCATGGGATCCAACGCAGTTCGTAGATTCCGGCTAGAATCACAAGACAGACGCTTGGGACCACACGGCTACCGGTAATCAGCACAGACAGTAATTGAAATTAAGATACACTCACCCGAGGAGGCAGAGGAAGCGGTATAGTTGTCTAGAGTGTTCAACGCTTGCGCAGAACTCGCTTTGTCGCAGATGACAACAAACTTTTCTCAATTTCACGGTGATCTACTTTCAAGACTATTACATGTTTAAAAGAGCTTGTTTAACTATAAATATTGTTTATTAAATATATATATATATATACATATATATATATATATATATATATATATATATATATATATATATATATATATATATATATATATATTGTTGAATATAAGAGACAACTTATGTCTAGATATCCTTTGGTAGATCCTTTCGATAGTACGAATCAGGATCTTAGTTTCGGAGGGGAATTGGCTGATGAATTTGCCATAGTTTGGATTTGTCTCCCAAATACTTTCGGACTCATCCGGGTCCATCTTCGGGAGAATGAGGATAATCAGATACAGACCATGTGTTAGTATTATAGAAGGTTTTGGCGGGAATTATGTAATAAGTACGAAACTATATTTGGAGCTATAAACATTTTAGAATATTATTACTGATATTAAAGTTAATTCTATTAGTTAGGTTTTTTTTTTGGTTTTTATATATAGAGTTTCTAATATACTAGCGCCATAGCCCAACACTTAATTAACGACCACTCCTGCCCCCGATCGGAATTCAGAAAACTCTTAGTAGAAAATACCAAAATCTTAGAATATAGTACTAACAAACAGAAACTCCATATATTAGAAGCCCTATATATAAAAACCACAAAAAAAACCTTAATTAATAGAATTAACTTTAATATCAGTAATAATATTCTAAAATGTTTAGTTAACATTTGTGAAATAATTCCTGAACTGCACAAAAAAGGGGGAGATAACTGTGTCGTCTATTTGTTTCGGATGGTCTCGTGATGAAGAGAAGGGTCAATGGCATTTGTGGCACGAGGTCAAACAATTTACTCAACTTCAATAAAGTTGGACAAAAAGAAATAGAATATCGCAATTTAGACTCTCTGTTAATGGAAGATAGAGGGTTAGGGTTAGGGTTAGGGTTAGGGTTAGGGGTAAGGTTAGGGTTAGGGTAAGGGTTAGGGGTTAGGGTTAGGGTTAGGGGTTAGGGGTATGGTTAGGGTTAGGGGTTAGGGTTAGGGTTAGGGGTTAGGGGTATGGTTAGGGTTACGGGTTAGGGTTAGGGTTAGGGGTTAGGGGTATGGTTAGGGTTAGGGGTTAGGGTTAGGGTTAGGGGTTAGGGGTATGGTTAGGGTTAGGGGTTAGGGTTAGGGTTAGGGGTTAGGGGTATGGTTAGGGTTAGGGGTTAGGGTTAGGGTTAGGGGTTAGGGGTATGGTTAGGGTTAGGGGTTAGGGTTAGGGTTAGGGGTTAGGGGTATGGTTAGGGTCAGGGGTTAGGGTTAGGGTTAGGGTTAGGGGCTAGGGTTAGGGTTAGGGGTTAGGATTAGGGGTTAGGGTAAGGGTTAGGGTTAGGGGTTAGGGTTAGGGGTAAGGGTTAGGGGTAAGGTTAGGGTTAGGGTTAGGGTTAGGGGT
>OY744552.1:50222055-50224555 GCA_963556195.1 Sepiola atlantica
AGAACATGCAAGTGCAAGATAAAATAGATCGTAAGTATGTAACCGCTACAGATTCCCCTCTCTCTCTCTCTCTCTCTCTCTCTCTCTCTCTCTCTCTCTCTCTCTCTCTCTATCTATCTATCTATCTATTCTCTCTTTCTCTATCTCTATCTCTCTCTATTTCTCTGTCTCTCTCTACCTATATATATATATATCTATCTATCTATCCCCCCTATCTCTATCTCTCTCTATCTATCTATCTCTTTCTCTCTCTCCCTCTCTACCTATCTATCTATCCTCTCTATCGATCTATCGATCTATCTATCTATTCTCTCTTTCTCTTTCTCTCTCTTTCTCTCTCTCTCTCTCTCTCTCTATCTATCTATCTATCTATCCTCTCTATCTATCTATATCTGCTAGAAATGCTTACTACAAACATTCACATTTCATTATACGCAATGGGTAAGAAATCCGGCTGTTGACAAAGCGGTCAGGTTTCAATCGCAGCTAGACTTTTATGCTTTTCAAGGTTTTTATTGTTTACTTTTGTTCATCCAACAAAGGTATGTCACCACTAAAGAGTAAAGTTCTACTGTGATAGGGGCAACGTGAGTGGGGAGTTGGGCAACAAGATATTTGTTCAAATTACATTTAAATTTCTGCATGTTAATACAATCGAAGAAACAGGACGCAGGGAAGGAATTCCAAACGCACGCAGTCCGAGGAAAGAAGTTATTCGAGTAGAAGATGTTCCGGCATCTAAGAACCTCTACGGTGAAGGGGCGGGACTTTGCTGCTTGTCAGGTAGGCTGGAGATATTTTTGTTGAGGGGGTACAAGTGCAGTAAATACATCGGGGCACATTCCGTGGAAGTACTTGTCAAAACAAGCACAGGGATGCAACACTGCGGTGATGTGACAGAGGCTGGGGCTTGTCAACTATTAGGTTAGATTTTTTTTCTCGCCCAGGCCAAGAGGGAGAGACTAGTTGTTGATGCATCAGCCCCGGTGTGATAACAATACTCCAGGCATGGGCGAATGGTGGCTTTATAGAGATATAGGATACTGGCAGGTGTAAGGTGTTTTCTAGCCTTGTAAAGGGAGACTACCTTCTTTGCAGCAGACTTGGCAGCGTCCTTTGTGTATTTATTCCAATTCATGTTTCCCGAGAATGTCAGGGCGACTAGTTTAAACGTTACACTCTCGGGAAGAGTGCTAGCGGCCATGACAATCGGTAACGAAATAGTCTGTATGTGGATGGCTATACATGCGTGTGCGTTTGTGAGTGGTTTGAATCGGATACATCTGGCGGAAGAATGTTATCTTTTAGAAGGCTACATTTAACATTATTCTAAGACCTACGTTCGTCCTCATCCCGAAGGCAGGTCGTGTGCAAAACTGGAAAACCGATTAGGGTTTAAGAAGAAATTTGCATAATGCTTTCGACTTGCTCTTTTTACAAATCAGCCCATTTGTGTGCTATCTGGCCTTCTTCCCGTTCGCATTGACGAATGAGGTGAAACTTTTGGCTCAAATTCCATTTTAAATTATGTATATAACACAACGTCTTTTGTTTTTTTTCTGAAACCGATACGTCTCGCATAAAAAATAGGAAATGAGAATATAAAAATGCAGGTTTGGTGGCCTCATGCCATTGTTTGGCCACAAACAACAGATCTCATTAAGGAATGAGGGGAGTTTGAATTACCTACTAGAGAGTTTGAATTACCTACTAAGGAGAGTTTGAATTACCTACTGGAGAGTTTGAATTACCTACTGAGGAGTTTGAATTACCTACTAGACACCATCCTCGGTTGTCTTCGGTCTATCTGTAAAAGGGTGTGTCAGAAAAACCTGACATAGGGATACGTTACTCCACAAGTAAACCCTGAACATATATTCAAAATAACATAGTATTCGAAGCCCAAATAAGATCTCCTCGGTCTGGTTATGCACCAGCTTAGTGATGTTACCTCAAGTAACAGCACTTTGTTGGATATTCCACCAGACTAGATGAATTCTTGTCCTGGAATCCGGTAAGACCAAGAAACCAAAAGAAAGATATACTATAACATAATACAATGGTCAATTGAGGAGAGGAAAATTAATGTTCTTAACTTTTGTCCTTTTGGCTAAGATCAAAGTGTTGTATCTGTTCCGATGAATACTGCACCCCATAGACTGGTATTGTCTTGGCCTTCGGGGCTTGATTTACGCCTGTCTATGGGTCTGTCCTGTGCAGTTCTAGGAGGTCCACCCTCCCAGGCTTCGCCTCCCCTCTTTGGAGAGGAGTAAGTTTATTGCTTACTGCCTGAGGCGTCCCTACCGGGGAATGCCGACGGGGCTGCCCAGGCAATTTTTAATGGCCAGGGTGCTCACTTTCTCGGGCGCTGGCTTTTTAAGTCCCACTTTCCCGACCCGACCTTGGGTCACATCTTACTTGTGGGAGTAAGATAAAAAAAAAACTGGCCTTGTGCCTAACTCCTGGAGAGGAGTAAATCAATACTCAACGTTTGAGGGTT
>OY744552.1:50229555-50232055 GCA_963556195.1 Sepiola atlantica
ATATATATATATATATATATATATATATATATATATATATATATATAGTTATATATATATATATAGTTATATATATATGTATATATATATATATATATATATATATATATAATTGTTAATGACAATATATGTATTAGCAAATACTATCAGTGCTCTTTTACTTTGCAGTCTCCTTAAAAGATTCAGCTCGATGATTTTCAATTAGTGACAACAGAGCAAATATAAGTCAATAACCATGTTTTTATTTTATTATTTTATTTTTTTTGCTTTTTCACATTTCCAAAAAACATAACATTTCTGTGAGATATATTTTGTACGGTCTGTTTCATTTGTCTTGTGCCAAACAACATTTTTATGTCAATATCGTCTCTGCAACATTACAAAATGATCAGAAAATATTCACAAAGAGTAGAAGTTCTTGTATTAAAGTGTCTTGAAAAACCCTACACTATACGGTGGTTCATTTTTGGGTGAAACCAAACAAAAAACAAAGAAAAGAGCAAACTCACACGTGGGAGAACCCACTAATACGCCATTTATATCTCACAGAAATGTTATGTTTTTTGGAAATATGAAAAAATAAAAATAATAAAATAAAAACATGGTTATTGGAATATAATATGAACCTGACTTATATATATATATATATATATATATATATATATATATATATATATATATATATATATATATATATATATATATAAAGAGGTGTACTAAAAGCGAACTTTTAGGAGAGGTAAAACCTATTGTGAAGAGTATACAGCTCAATATCCAGGATAGAGCAGGTAGATATGAAGAAGAATGGAAAGGAATTTTAAGCCGGCTTTCTCAACGGGCTAGCTTTAACATTTTCGCTGCCTTTTTACCCCACTTTAAAACACTTTCCCTTGTTATCTCTGCCCAGGAAGTATTTTTAATGGCGAATATTGTCCACCTCAATCTTCTCTGAGCCTACCTGCTTCCACGATATTGGACTTTTTACCCTTTTGGATTTTCTATTTTCGCCGTACCTGAAGTTGTGGCATCTTGGATTTTAACTTTGAATCCTCTCTCATTATTTATTGTGCCGTTAATGACCCACCTATCTACATCTTATTTTCTCCGCTGGACTTTTCGACACCGGACTTTTTAGCAATCGGACATTTGCTTGCATTCGGGCAGAGTTTTGCCCAGCTGTTTTCTTTCCCTACAACTTTTATTTCTTTTTTTCAAATTTTAAATCTTGGCCATTGCCAACTTATCTATCCCAGCGACTTCCTCTGATGATAATATTTTGATCTTTGAAAAGCCTGGCTTAAGGAAAATTTAACTTGAATAAATTGCCTTTTTGCGGAATATACCTTGCTCTGAGCAATTGAATTGAATTTTGATTTGGCTTTTGCTTCTCTAATTCCTTTCCATTCTTCTTCATATATATATATATATATGTGTGTGTGTGTGTGTGTGTGTGTGTGTGTGTGTGTGTGTGTGTTAAAAATAACAGAATTCGTCTGTTTAATTGACCTTTTCTATTTTTTTTTCAATCTTTGTATTAAACTCAAAAAAATAATAAATGTCTCATAGGTATCACAACTGTTTCCGATCTTTCGTCGAATCATCGTCGAATCATACGTGATGTTACTAAGTTTAATTGTAGGCTGTTGTGTTTATATGTAGATAGCTTTCAGTACTTCTTTTTTTTATTTGTTTCGTAATCAATTATTTTAGTGTTATTAACTAGAATGTGTCTTAAATCAGAGGGAGGGCAGTTATGTTTTTGTAGGTGTAGTTAAATTGAGATAGAGACTACAAGATGCATGGTGAGGCGGCGGGATCGGGTAGTAGTTCTAACATAAATGTAAGTATTAGCTTTATTATTATTATGGGAGTTACATTCTCTCAAAGGGCATTTAAACTTATAAATGACATTGGTTCTTTCTGGTGATTTGGGGGTTTGAAGGATTGTTTTTACTACAAGATTTTGTTTTTTTAATTTTTTTAGTAAATAATGAGTCCAATTCTATTATCGCTAAGATATATATATATATATATATATATATATATATATATATATATATATATATATATATATATATATATATATATATATATATATATATATATGAATAGATGAAAGGCTAAAATAATCCGACGGTATGAAATTAAAATGGAATAAGCGAAAGACCTAAAAAGCTCAACGTTTCACCCAAATATTATATGGGCTTTGTCAAGAGCGTACAAAAAAATGCAAAAAATGACAGAAGACGAGAAAGTCTATAAATTATGAGAAATATATAAAGTGGTAGGGTTCATGTAAAGAGGGAAGATATGTAAATATGTATAGCGTCAAAGATAAATACATAGCAAATATATATATATATATATACTTTGTAGTTGCATTCCAATGACCATAGGAAAATCAATCAAAAACCAACTATAATTTTCATTTATTATTTCAATTTCTTTATTTATATATTTCAGCGAATACGTGTAATTTTTCCTTGTCTCACAAAACAAT